>VXBI01014845.1:0-56177 GCA_013397375.1 Toxostoma redivivum
TAAACAAACAAACAAACAAGCTAGTAAACAGAACACTCAGAGAGGTAATTGCTCCCATTACTCCTAAAACGTTTGCAACATTCTCTTTGCAAGACAACTTGACAGACTTTTAACTGAGAGCTGGGGCTGTGGAGGGCAATGCAGGCAGCATTAACCTGGGTGCCTCCCCAGCAAAACTGCATTTCTGTGAAGAAATTCTTCCTGATGTCCAACCTGCATGTCCCCAGGCACAGTTTGGGTCCCTTTCCTCTCGTCCTGTCACTGGTTGCCTGGGAGAAGAGCCCAGCCTGCACCTGGCTCCACCCTGCTGTCAGGGAGCTGTACAGGGTGAGAAGGTGCCTGGTCTGAACATTGTTTGATATCACTGATGCAAATCTTCATATCAAATTTCTATATTATTTTGTAATTTACATATTATTTATGTCAATAATATTTCTATAGTAAGCAATAAATTCTGTAACTTTATATTAAAACAGAAAGATTCCAATATTTCATTATTTATTAAGCATAATCTTAATTAGTGAGAATTTTACAGAACATTGTTTCTTCTTGCAAGATAAAGATTATAAAAATCACTCTTATTATTTTAGTTGAATTGATTTGGACTTCCCTGTGCAGTTGGTTACCCATAAACCATTTGAAAACTACTGACAGTGTTAAGCATATTTAAAAAGACTGATTTACAGGAGTTTACATTCTTACCACATCTTTTTTCAGATTCATCTGAACCATCTGGGCAGTTCAAGACTCCATCACAAAAGAAATCTTCACTAATGCAGGTTACACCATCAGCACAGAGTTCAGCAGGTGGCAAACATTCAGCTGGAATAATAAAGATGAGAACAATAACAGCACAACAGTAATGCAGTCTCGTTACAAAGGAAAATTGACTTACCTCTGGTTGCTTTACCACAAATCAAATCAACCACTCTATTGTATTTTACAAAACTGCATTTTTAGAAGCCTGGGATGAAATATCACATACTAAAAAGATAAATTTGGCACAGAATAGGGAGAGTTCTCAGAAGTGAAATATATCTCTGGGTTTAAGTAAATAAAATTTAATTTATTTCTTCAACTTTAACACATCACACTGTTACACCTCATCATGCTAAGGAACCTGATCTTTTAGCCAGCATATTCTAAAAAAAGAGCCTTTAAGACTAGATTCTGAAATACCAGAATTATCAGAAACCATATTCTTTTCAGATTTACATATTAAATGTGTAAGTTAAGAATAAATTTCTGTTAGAAGAATACATGGGAAGATCCTTGAAATGGTAGAGCTTACTAATAGTCTTTTCCTTGAGCATAAATGTTCATCTATTGCAAACAAACTCTTAGCTTTTAGAGGGTTTTGGTCTTAGACACCTTTAGAATTCAGGTAGGTCTTTTATTAAAGTGAATAGAAACATGCAACTAAAATAAATTATTAATTTTACAATTATTAAAATTGCATTAAATTCTATAGAACTATTTACACAGTTCCTTGTCTCTACTTCAATAAATGCTTACAGAAAAATGTCATCATTTCTGATGCAAGAAGGAAAAATAGTAATCTGTAAAATTTTATCTTTTTCGGTTTTTTTTCATAGACCTGTTTTGTAATCAGATTAGGTATGATATTGCATTGTGTGTCCCAGACTGACATCGGTATGGGGGTATTGTAGCATTTCAAAATGCTTTACAAAACACTCTCAGTGTTGGCAGAACAAATGTTACAAAGCCAAAAGATTTGGCATTTTGCATCCAACTGGAAATTAAAATGAACCAACCATGCTCCAGTAAAGCGTTGGAGGTGACACAAGGCCAGTGAATGAATTTCCACAGATGAGCAGAGACTCAAAACTGTGAATTCTAGACCCAGAGCAAAAATTCCAACCAAGAACCCAGGAAAAGATTTTGCAAGCCCACCAGGCAAGAAATCATTGTTTACATACAACGTGATAAATTCTGGGATAACTCAGAAAACTAAACAGCACTGCCACCTCCTGGATTGAAAGAAATAAGCTTTTCCTACTAAGACATTCTGACTTCTCTTTTAAATGGCAAATTACCCTAAATTGTACTGTAAGTGCTATATTCAATTAAATATGGGCAGCAAACACATAAGACTTGAAAATATTAGATTGCTTGTAGATATCATATATATTTTACCATGTAAGAAAGCTGGAGAATGTTTTCAAGGACTCAAACATCTTCAGCTTTCTGTCCATTGGAAGTCATACTTTGTTATAATTTGCTTATTTTATTTTATTTTCCTCATAAAAGTCAAGAAATAATATGAAAAAAAAAAGGAGCAGCTAGTATCAGTGTCAATGTGTGCATCAAGATGCACAAGACAGGTAGCATTTTTGTAGCAGGTACAGTCTTAGAAGTCCCTTCTCTTTGACGAGATCTCCTTGGTCTAAGGTAAACCTGCATATCCTGAATTTTCAGGGATGGAATACAAGGATTGACTGCTGTGAGGAGAGGCTGTACATGAGCAGTGCAATTTTGCAACCTCATATTGTTCTGTGTAACCTCCCTGCCCCTCCACACACATGCAGTTACTCACCCACTGTGGCTGAGGACTCGCTTGTGGTGAGTACTCCTGAACCTGGACAAACAAAACTCAGAGTCAAAACTCTACTTCTTGCTCTCTGGGACCACCTCTGTCGTTGCTTAGGCAGAATTAAGCAGCAGTTAATCTGCTTTTATATCTGCATTATTTGCTTCCCACACTCCAGGTAATGATATGGTAGTGCCAGCTTGAGTGGCTTAGTCTTGAAGCTCAAGTGTCACAATAAATATAAGAAAAAAGTGTCACAATAAATATAAGAAAAAATTATGTGAAACCCAAGTGTTTCAATAAATCAAAAATATTTCTTTCCTCCTTCCACCTTCCCCCCACTAAATAGGAGCAATACTATCTTATCTTCCCCTGCAAAAGTTCTGACCTGAAGTTGGTGTCAGGAAACTTGTAATTAAACTCGTGGGATCTGTTGAAACAAGAAAAATTATGATAACTTCAACATTAGTACTAAAAGGTTAATGTACATTTTCTGACAAATAGCATTGCTCTACAAACCAATCAGGTGCCTCACACTTATCTATTTGTCCATTTACATACAGATGTATATATACATACTTGTGTGTTTACATATTTGCAGATGAATAAATGCCTAGGTAAATAAGCAGATTTGTATTAGTGATTGTAAACTACAAATCATTCTGGAAAAATGGAATATGTATTTGTGATTGTTCCTACAGAATTTCCACTTCATTGAGGATGCACCTGGTGTTTCCAGATCCCACACAGTCTTTTTTATTTTCCCCTCTGAATTTGCCTTAGCATCCCTGTTTATTATTTTTACTTTCTAAATTAGGACTCAAATATGTGAGTAGGATGATGATGTCTTCAGCTGAAAACAATCCCTGTGTCACTGCAGGTGCTGGATCCTATACCTCAGTTTATAAGATGAAGGACCTGAAGGAATAAAGTGGAAGATGCAGTAAGGCTTTCTCTATAGTTTGTCACCCATCCAAATTTTGTGGGCAGAAGTTGCTGACCATTGGCCATCACCAACTTACTTTTGTTAGATATTCCTGCTCTTCCAGACCTAGTGCACAAATTTGCAGGAGGATTTCCCACAAAATTTTGATCAAAACATGCTTATTTAGCAAATACTATTAAGCTAAACTAGGCTATTCAGGTTTGTATCAGCAAATTTAGGGACACTGTTTCTTTGGCAGAGATAAGAGCAGGGAATAAATGGACTGTTCTCACAGCTACTGCAGATAAAAAAAAGCTTAATTCATACCATCACAGGTTTTCAGAGTTATACACACACACACACACACACACACATATATATGTGTGCCAACATATCTGTCTATATGTTTACTACAGGATAACCAATTTAGAAGGAATTAAACATTCCAAGACATAAAACATAGGTGCATGCAGGAGCAAACAGTTCTAAGAAAACAGTTGTCAGGGAGCTACATCCTGAAGACTGTTGAAAAATTATGGTTGATACAGACATTCCCAAAAGTGCATGCACAATTGACAGCAAAATCCCTAAAAGAAAATCCAGGACAGTGACAGAAGCAGCAGTGATATAAGCACAATTACTAGCAAATCTCACTAAAGTAACAGGTTGAGATGGCAAAGGACGTTTTTAGAGTCAGCAGAGCCGTAACCCTGCATCCTGCAGGTGTAAATGTACCCAGTGCGGTAGAAGTGGGTATATCGTGACGTTTGGACTGAAAGAGAAAGAACAAGGAAGTAGACTATGTTACAAAAAATACAAAAATTACGTCAAGCAGACTCAAGGCCAAGGGACAAGAAATTCACACAGGAATATTGTTGCCATTCCAACCTTGGGAGCTGACAATTCCCAACTCCCTTCCCCTTTCCCCTCAATCTCTAAATTTTTGCTTGAGGATGATTAGCAACATCGAATTTAGGACCAGGGGAGCATCAAGACAGAATACCAGGGAAGAGACAGATAGGGGAAAAAAATGGATGTTAGAAGTTTAAACTGTATGTTTGGGAATAGACTACAGTACTTGCACACTTTATACTTTATACTGTACATATTAGTAGACCTGTAACCAGATTAATAATTACCCTCTCATTACTATGGCTGTAATTAGAATATCAATAAATATTTATTTCCTATATTTATAGGGGCAATTGTTTAGCCTCTGGTCTAGTACCCTGCCCTGGAGAGTTTGTATGTGATAATTTGCATGCAGTTTGTGTGTGACTACCTGCACCTGGTGCTATAAAGCACTTATTGTCTTGTTTATCTCTCTGGCTGACTTCTGGCAAGTTTGTGAGACCGAGGAGCTTTGTGTGCTTCATGTCTTACCATTGTAAAACTTCCAGGGATAGTGGAAGGAAAATCTGTCTGTCAACATTGCTTAGTAAATCATTAACCACAACATGAGAGCAGGACTTCCCAGCCTGATCTACCTCCCTAAATCTGCAAAAACTTCAACTTGCAGCTCAGCTGGTTAATTGAGACTCAGCTTTTGGTTTGATACCCTAATTAAGCTCTACGGATTTTGTACAGACTTCAGATCACTCACTGCTTTCTCAAACAGTCAGAAATGGTGAAAGCAGCTAATTATCACTGATTGGACCCTGGCAGTCAAGCCCCAGCTGCAGCCAGGGCAGCTTTACTAAGCTATGTGAGCTAGACAGCAAGTCTTATTTTCCTTCATCTTGTATTGGTAACAAAAACCAGGGCCTGTTTTGTGAAAGATACTGACCTGAAGAGGTTAAAGGCATCACTGTAGTAGGATTTTCAGCAGCTACTGGAAGAAAACAAGTTCATTGTAAACTTCTTTTATAGCAGAGTGTCTACTTTTAGATGACAGAAATAAAGATTAAAAAGAAATCAACTGACTATTTCTCATTGAATTACTGTCAGTGTCCTGTTTGCTTCATCCTTTTCCCAATCTTTTCTCAAACCCCATGATCTTCCTAAGGAGGAAAGATCCCAAAAATGAGTTGAGGTTATGAGGTTTCAAAGCCACTTCAGTTCCTTTCAATCCTCAATCCCTATTGATTGTATTGCATATAGAATGTCTTCACCTGGGAAATCTCTCTTGAGGCTTTTTTATTCTATAGAGATTTTCAGAGCACCTGTGTCTTAGAGAACAGTGTTTAGAAGAGATGAATGAGCTAAAATTAACCTGGGATAGTTTACAAGAAAGAAAGTTACTTTTAATCTCCATGAAAACTCATTTCAAGCAAGTCACACCAAATTCACCTCTCTCCCTCTCTGAAATAGGAATGTCTCTAGCAGAACATATTGATATACATGATGCAAAAGTGCCACATATGGTTGTGATTGTTAATTAGTTACAATTATTTTTTTGAAGCACTCATGGTGGAATGGACAGGTGATTATCTCATGTGAAAAGAGGCATTTTAACAATCCACAGCAGTAAAATTTTGACTACTTCAAAGTTCATCAATGGATGAACCTTTTAAGAGGCTCTTCATTATTTTTGGTGGCATTTTTGAAGTATAATGAGCAATCAATTTCCACAGGGTTGTGCAATAATTTGGAATAAACAAGTAGTAAAGGGAACTAAATATGCCCAGACTCTGAACTTTGGCTTTGAATGCTTGAAATACTTAGCAAAAAATGGAGCTTTTAGTATAGAGTAAGAGACATGACACACCAGATTCCCACTCCTCAGTTTCTACTTAATAGTAACTCCAGCAAGTCTTCAAATGTCAGGTAATCAACTTCTACTTCAAAGAATTCAGATTGTTTTTAACCTCATCCTCAGTGAAGGGCTGTTTTGAAGGTTTATTCAGGTAAAAAAAGGGATTCCCATTGATCTTGAAGGGCTTCCATTTAGGCTTTGATAAATTTTCCAGTACCTACACGAAATATTTGCATATTTGCAGAATTTAAAGCTACCTAGTCCTTAAAGCCCTGTTCCTTTCCCCCCTGCTTACATTTACCTAAGCTCTACAGGAATATGGACTCAGTTCCCTGGGTGCATTTCTCCCAAAGCAGTTTGCTTTTCTTCCTGACATATTTTCAGTAAATGAGCCTTTACTCACTGCAAGTCTGAGCCCTTTTCTCATTCTTTAGCAGAACAAAATTGTACCTTGCATTTATTCATGAAACAACATGGTGGGTGCCTAATTGCTTTAATTAGAGGGCTAAAAATTTGCAAATATTATGCTTCATAAGAGGAGAAATTAAGTGGTTTTCACTGGAAAATCACTACTTTGCCCTTTACTTCCTCCTTAGGGAATGTACACAAAGCTAGCTCATGCTTTCTAGTAGAAAAGGTTGTAAATTGTTCCTTCAGCTGCTACTGAAAGTTATGTAATGGGGAGGGGCATGGCACCCGAGAGAAAACATAACAATCCAATTGCTATCTAGGAGTCAAAGCTTTCATTCCTGCTACCTGTAGTTCTTAAGGATTTGTAGAACCAAAAAACAACAAAAAACTCAAACAAAACAACTTACTAATATTACCTGTGACTTGTATGCTGTTCACATCAATTTTCAATGTCTTGGTAGGATTTGGGTTATTTGCAATGACACCCAAAACCAGCTCATTTTTTACTTTCTCAACTGTTACCATCTGGGTAAAATAAAGGGTGAGGATCACAACCACACTAGCAACACAAAACAGAGAAGTTAGTTATTCAAGTTGATGAAATAAATCTGCTATACGACTTATCATCTAGACAGTATTTCATTCTAACACTGGTTCCACTGGCAAAGGAAAATTATTTTTTAAATATTGGCTGGCAAAGGTGACATAAAGAAACATCTCTTAGTCATCAGGTCAGTTTGAACCTTGGAGAAACTTTGTTCTTTCTTTATCTACTCTTACTTGCGCTGTCGGGAAAAAAAATATAAAAAGAAAACATTAATTTCAATTGCTGCAATGGAGCTGAACTTGAGAAAAAGTAAAGAAGTAGCTTTATTGTTGTTCAACAGGACTATTAGTTTTAGCCCTAAAATGTTCAAGATGAACCCTGAAGTATTATGAAAATTTTATAATACTTTCATGTGGAAAATATAATACAAAGTGGCCACTTCTATAAAGCAAATACCACCTGTGGATTTTGCGTTTTTGCAGATCTGCCATGTGACTGCCTGGATTCTCACAAGAAAACAGTGATGGCTGAAAATAAAGATATTTAGAAATTGTGGTTAAACTGCATTTAACTTCTATGAATTTTATCCAGAGTGTTTTCTGTTTACTCTCTCCCATTTCTTCTAGACACTATTATGAAGTTTTGTGTTTGTAGCTAGAGTAAGGTAATACTGAAGTGTAAGACTCGCCAAAGATAAAGGTTTTCTCCTTTCACTTAAATTTAGGTGCAAACTTTTTTATCCTTAAACTATCCATTTGCAACTGACTCAGTAGTGCTCTTTGTAAGGACTGATTTATCCTGTCGTTTTGCTGAGTACAGTTTGTAGTTCGCATTATGTAGAAAAAAATCTCCTTGCATATTTCTGATAACCTCTGGGCCATGCTGAGCAAACAAAAGTTTTTATTGCTGTCCTTGTGACTCAGCAGCAGCGTTTCAAGGGTGAAATACCAAGCAGATTGCCTGAAGGGGTAAAAAGCCTTTACTTTTTAAGTGAAAAGAAAGTAATATCTGAGACAAAGTCATTCAAAACAAAAGTGAAGACAAATCCTTACTGATGTCTTAAAAGCCAGATCCAGCTTCACAAACATCAGACCTTTTGTGATTTCTGTGATTGTTGTGTCAAGATACAGGAGTGGAATGAGTTTTGCCTAACACAGTTATTTACAGGGCAGATATCTAGATTCCCATTGTGGCTGATAGAAAAAGACAAGCTGCTCTTGGTATAATTGCTCTTCTCCTAAAAAAAGACATTTAAATTGACCAGATGAGAAAACTAAAAGCCAGCATTGACAAACAGTCTTGAGAAAACCCCCAGAGATGTCTCCATCTTTAATGCCCAAATTTTGATGAGAATAGTCCCTTTCTTTGTGCAGAAACCAAACTTCTTGACTGGTTCTACATTCACAAGGACAACATTCTGGAAAAGCCTACACCTGCTTCTGTGCAGTCCATTCCCTTAAAATTGTATAATCCTTCATAAAGTGATCATACTCTGCTTTCTAGCTAATCAGGGCTATGACCTCACTATTCCAATCAAAAGATTGCTTCAATTCAAATCTGTTTCACTTTACGTACTGATATTCATGGTCAGCTAATTTCCCAATATCTTATTGTGTTGGTTCCCCCCCCCAAGGACAATCGTTCAAAGAAACTAATCACCTCTTCATATTTATTGACTTTATGTATTTACATTGATATCACAAGAACATGTGGTAGCACAGAACTATTGATCTGTTTCCATGTAATTTGTACTTTAATTTTCTGGGCTCACCTATGAGACATACCATTCCTTTCTCAGGGTTCTTCTAGTTCTGCTAGAGTCTTAATCTTTTGCCCTCTGTGTTGTTCTTGCCTATCACAATGTGTCATCACACTTTTCTTGATTTAAAACGTGGGTTTCTGGTAATGACATGAGATTTGACCCCAGCTGAAGCAGTTTTACACAAGCAAACTCAGCATAAACCTATATCTTTTCCTTTCTAGATGGTTCCTTACCTTTCTCACTCTCCCATTTTTCTTTCTAAATTGACAGTCCCAGGGACTATCCTAAAGGCAGTTTATAGAGAAAATATATATCTTGAAGCTTCATCCTGTTTAGAGGGCCTTATCCAAATTCTAAAAATATTTAGGTTTTTTGTTTTGTTTTGTTTTTTTAATTTATTCACAGTCCAGAGAAGAACTGTTTGAATTAGTAGCATCATTGTCTCTTGCCCATATTTTAAGTAAACATTTTTATATACAATTACCCAGTCTCTGTTGTCAATCTGTCACTGTTATCTTCAGATTTCCTGTTAAAAGAAAAAAACCAAAACAAAACAAAACAATAAAAAAAAAAAAAGAAAAAGGAAAACCACAACCAACTCCACATAGTTCCCACTGAGATTAGAATGGTTTGGACAGGATGGGTCCTGGAACTGTTTAATAATGAGAGATAGTATTTACATGTGTTTTGCTGAATCAGGAGCTTATTAAGAATAGTGCAGATGGAATTAACACCACAGGCCTGGTTGTGTAACCTGGGCATGTAACCCCAGGATATGGAAAATGAGGTCAAACAAGCTTTACTAAATGAAGCAGATCTTACTGTACCAGTTTCATGGAATCTTTAGGACACAGAGGTTACAGCTTTCCCTGGTGTGAAATGACAGCCTCACTTGCTAATGCCCTAAGGATGTGAATTAAGTAGATCCATATCCATAGGGACATAGGAGTGCCTGAACCTCCAGGCTTATGCTAGGAGATCTCTAACCTGAAATTTCTTCTAGATGGCAAGGATTGGCAACACTGCAAACAGCACTTTGGCAAAAAAAGTACTTTAGTTCTTTAAAATACAGAATTTTTGTGAGTGGGTCTTTGGGCTCAGCCTTACTGGTTTGATCAAGGCATGGACACACTTCAGCTTGAGGAGGAAATTTGCCCAAGGAAACAGACTGGTGTCAAACTGAGCACAGTAGCACTAGGAAGATGTGAAAGGCATAAGATAAGAGGTTCCCAAGGATGCCTTGAAAATCAAGGTAAGTACTTCTGAGATAAATATCTAAGTGAGGACTTCTGACATTTATTTTCAAAGTTAAGTTAAGTTGTACCTACGTGAACCGGGAAATTTCACTTCGCCCAAATTTGTGTTTCAAATCACTTTCATGAAAGATACTTTGTATCTGTATGAAAAAGAGAAATATTTTAAATCATTTGAGAAATGAGTCAACATAGTAATTAAAAATGCACACATTCTCACATATAATCATGGTTTTAGTACTAAACAGCTTTTTCTAGACTACGTAAGCAAGGAATTTCTTTAATGATTCACCAATTTTCTCAAATAAGGAATATATTGAGTTCTGACCAGGCTTAGGAACTGAAATATCTCTTTTTTTTTGGAAAGAAAAATCCATCAACAGCAGTTAATGTTATAGAATTAATGTACCTACAAATACTCTTGAATTAACCACAAGCTGATAGGTTCTTACCAGTTTTTCAACATCAAAGGCAAGGACTTTGAAATCAGCTGATGAACTGTTTTGTAAAGTTGGAATGAAAGATGTGCCAGAGACTATTTTAAATATTCCCATATAGCCATGAATATTCACATCTGCTTCAGCTAGATAATTAAAAATAAAGGTATTTTAATTATATAGAAATAAATGAAAAATATTACATTAGATTTTATTTCACACAGATCATCAATACAATAACTTCTAAGGTTTATTTTTAATAACTTTGCAATCAGAGGTGTTCTGCCTAGTCCTGAGTTTAAAGAAAAAATAGACTTTTTTTGATGTTTACAATAGTTACAACTGTAATAATATTTTTATGAATATTTTAATTTTGTTTTAGATGCTGTTTTCCAGCAATACTGTGAGTACATAAAGGGTACAATGATATGCCCAGTTATGTCTAACATGGGACAGAGATACACAGGAAGGCAAATAGTGAATTATGAGTATTTTGTATGTTCTGGATAAAAAAAATTATGAATTATTGCCTCACACTTTCTGTATTTATGCTGAGCCTTTTTTATATATGTGTAAGCTGATTTGGATGACAGCACTGGAAACATCCAGTGTCAGAAGAGTTAAACTCTTTCTGACCTGACCTTTTTCACCAATACATACATGAAATTCCGTGAGAATTTAGAATTTAGACAACTGGTCATAGCTGCAAATTTAATCTTGATTTTAATACGCTACAGGACATGAGGTATACATAAAGAAATTTATTATACATAAAAAACATATTTCTGCACTGTATAACCCACTCAAAGTTCTTTGAAAATATCTGAATTAAAGTTGATTGATAGGAAATGCCTTTTGCTTGCCCATTGCAATACCAGTGGTATTTCAGGTTGTGTTTGAAAACATTAAGATCAAAGCAAGTTTTAAGAAAAAAACAGATGTCAGAGACTGAAATATTATAGTTCATGGCTTAAACACTGTTGTGAAGGAGTTTTTCCCGTTATGGCAAAACTGCATAAAGAAACTGCAACCACCAAAGCTCTCTCCTTCCTGAAGACAACTCCTAACAGGAACCTGGGCATTCCCACCTGGCCCAAATGTATATTAATCCATGGATTCCATGCTTTTCAAGAAACCCTCACCACCAAGAAAAAGATCAACAGGATGCCATCAGGATCCATTAAATGTTAATATTTTCTACTTAATCTTTCTTCATTTTACCCTCCCCTCCCAATCCCCTCTTTCCTATTTCTTCATTTTTCCTCTCTCTTTCTCTTCTTTACTGTTAAGTAAAATCCATGCTATTGAATTTGGCATATGGTCTCATTTACACCTTAATTTGGGCAGAGGCATTTTTAATAATTTTAATAGCTGAATCATAAGAGCAGATTAGCAATAAATACTACACTGAACAGTTTATGATGGAAGGCACAGCACAATGGCACCAATTCAATATCAACTAGTAATAACAGGCTGCGTTGAGCTTCTTTGAAGGCTTGTCTCTAAAACAATTGCAAAACTTTAAAATGTTTAAATGTTTAAAATATTTTTAAATAGCAAAAGCATTTTAAATTATATATCAACTATAATTAAAATATTTTATAGTCATATTTGTACATGGATAAATTTTTGCCTACTTATTTCTAAAAAACAAAGTAATTAAGTTAAAACCTGTCTCTAATTCAATAATACATCTTTTTATTTTACTGGAACATCATAGCATTCTGATAAGAAGGTGAGAAAGTCAGTATGAGGTGCAGTTTTTAAAATCTGAAAATAAAAACAACGGCAACTGAAGGAACAAACAATATTCTGACAAAAAGGTTTTGGCTGGTTGGTTTTTTTTTTTTACGTAAGTCTTACAGTAAGTTTATTCTTCATGAAAATTTAGTCATCAGAATGAGACAGTATGAATATTTGGTTAATGAAAGCAGCAAAATCATCAATGTAGCAGAATATTTTTTTCAGCTACAAAAAAAAATCACTTTAAGACTCTCTGTAGTAGCTCCATATCCCTCACATGTTTTGGAGCCCTGAACTGGATGCAGTCCACCAGGAGTGGCCTTCCAAGTCAACCAAAATTTTAATTCTGTTTGAAAATCATGAAACATTGATATTTTAATTTTGTCTGCTTTGAGTATCAGTAGCTTCTTCCATCACATTCCAAGCACTGGATAAAGATTGACTTTACCTGAGCTTTACATGGGGTTAGCAGCTGACTGTCTGATGTAGGAGCTCTCTCACACCAATAAATGACTTAAAAATAATTTTTTAATTAAAAAAACCCAATAGATTCCAAGAGATGGGCCCCACAGACTCTAGGGGATGATTAGTATTTCAGTGGCTTATTTGTCTTTTGACTCAAAACTCATACATGGGAAAAAAGGCAAAATTTCACACTTTTCCATATTATTTTCCCCAGCTGATGAATATGTTGGAGTAACCAAAGCTTTATAACTTGGATTCCATCTTAGGGACTTTTCTCAAAGCCTAAACCATGAAAATTGTTGTATATGGCTTCAGAGAATGATTCCAATCCTTGGTGTTTTCCCCTATATTGTTCATATCAATTTTCAAGGGAGGAAAATACCTATAATAAACTCTAAAACACCACTTCCCCTGCCCCCAGCATTAAAAGCATAAAATTACAATTGTAAGAGCACTGTCCTCAAAGTCTAAGGAATTCCTAAAGGTCTTTAGCTAAAGATTGGCTACTTACCTCGTTCCAACTCCTGGATTGATAACCAAGAAAGTGCAATCAGTCCAACACAAACACACACAAAAATTGCAAGCAGAGAAGCAAAGAAAACCTCATAACTACTAAGAGGAACATATTTCTTATCAGATGAATTTTTCAGCTTCATTTCTGTCTCAAAAACTTCTGTGAATTAAGAACTGACAAAAGACACAGCCTGAAAAGGAGGTTAATAACCCCACACGAACACATATTTATAGGAGATGCTTGTAAATTAATTACACCATAAATCTTCACTGATATAAGTTTTTACAACATTCCTGAACAGTCATAATCATGCACAGGATAGGCAAATTGGAAATCAGAGGGGAAGCACTGAAGATTGTGTCTCAGATAAAGAGCAAGCAAACCCACAGAAATGTAAGGTCAGTGACTAGATTTGCACTATTTATTGTAATTTGATATTTTTAAGTGACAACGTAAAATATTGTTGCCAAATTTATTGCTTGTGTAGTTTTCTTTTTCTAATTCTTCACAAGGGCAATCAAGATGACAATGGTGAAAGCTGTATCTTTCTTTATTCTGCTTAAAAAGTTCCTTTAAAAGTAATTTTATTTATAAAGGAAGTACTGGGAAATGAATTGTTTAGTAATGTGCCATAGCAACATGTTCAGCACTGAACAGTAATTCAGCAGCACAAATTTAATTTTCTGTAAGGCTTGGTTCTTTGACCACAGAACTGGAGAACTAATCAAAGAAGACATTATGCTTGTTTTGTATTTTCTTGCCAGGCATAAATGTGCCATGGGATGCAAATCCTTGATAAAGTTAAAGCACTGTGAATGGCCAGAGCTGCAGCCTTAGTAGAGCAAGAGTAAATTAGAAGGCAGTGTAGCAACCAGTACAACCATTAGGTTATAAATTTAATCTGTCAAAACTTTTGAGCTTCATAAAAGTAAAGTCATACTGGTTCTATGTTTTGTGCCCTGGGAGTTACTGTTTTTGACTCTCCATCAGAGTGCTAAACCCAGATTTGTGGTATGACACTCTTCCTTGTGGAGAATCTGAGCACACCGGGCTTATTCCTGCCTGTCAAAGGAAAGGGAAATTTCTGAGTCAATTTTTGGTAGAGAAAAGCTCTACCTATCTGTTAATTGACAGAAGTGTAGATAATATAAGCTGGGAAAAATGAGAAAGTCTTGAAATGAGACTCTTGGATGACAGCAGTTCTCTGTCCAGTCTTTGAGAACTGTGGTACTTGAAAGGATTGCCACACAACTGATCGGCTATAAAGCACTAAATCACAATCAAAATCTTGGCCTGACAGTAGGATCCTCCATTTAGTGTAATATCATCATACCATAATGAAAACAATATAATAATATTTCACCTTACTAAAAATAAATAATTATTTACTTAAACCCAATGTTTTTAAAACAAAATTCAGCTTAATCATGCTGCCTAAGGGCAGAGCAAACCGAGTCTGTATCTTGCAAATGGATGAGATCTCTGGGTCATCATGCTAGATAGAGTAGGAATTGCTTCTGTATATACTGTGTATCACAGACACACACATATATGGATACAAATGTGTATAGATATAGATGCATATTTATTTGTAGTGCTGAGCACTGCTGAACTGTGGCACAGTAGTGTCTTTGTAACTTTTTGTGCTTTCTCAGAAATAATTTCAGTATCCTTCATTTCAAGGGGTTTAGGTTTCTACATCTTTCTGAACACTGACTCTATCAAACAAATTGACAATCCCTCTAAATAATTCATTTTTTTCAGCTGCACTTATTAGGTTATCCTACACCTAGCAGAGATGTGCCATTACAGGGAGTAGGGGAAGAATGTGAAGAGGAAGGAGTGACAGACAGCTATTATGGACTGACCACAAGCCCTCAGTCCCCATCTTCCTGCACCACTTGGGGATGGATATAAATTACTTTTACCCTGCTCTGTAGAGTAGGGCACTGAGGAATCTTCTGGGTGGGCATCTGGTAGCCAGGCAAGGTTAAGTCACTGCAATTGTCCGTGCTGCCTGAAACAATACTAGTTTAGTCCTGTCTTATTCCCAATCAAATATATATTTTTTATCACAAATCTGAGGAGTTTTGTGCAGATGGACTTTGGATTCTTCTGTCATATTTTGCATAATTTCACTATTTGTATCATTGACACTATATATCACTGTCAAAAGACAAACACTCTTACCTGGAGATGCCACTGCATTTTAAATTCTGAATTTATGCTCTAATGGTGAAGAGATTAGTCCAGAGGAGTAAAACTTTGGCCACTTACAGTTCACACAGATTGATTACAGTCTGGCCACAAACATAACTTAGCATGGGTAGTCTCAAGTTGGAGTTGGGACTTCTGCAAATGAACTCATTTGCTAAACAATTTTATCTGGCAATAAGGCCATGGTAGCAATAATTAATAGGCAAACCCTGGACATTGAGCTGATAGTAATTAAAAATGAGTTCTTGCATTAATTTGTTTGCAGAATATTATAGTCTGTATTAGTATGAGCTGGTTATAAAACAATATAAGAATCTATGCTTCCACATTTTAATTTGTAAACTTTCAATACGGGGGAGTAGAATTTACCAGTGTGCCAATATTTGCTTGCCATTAGTCAGAAATTACAGAAGCAGAGTGGTTTATGCTGGAAGGGACCTATGACAAGAATCTGGTCCCACCTCCTGCTCAAGGCAGGGCTAGCAGAAATTGGATCGGGCTGCTCAGGGCCACGTCAAGGCAAGATCTGAATACTTCCAAGGTGGAAGAGACTCCTTAAACACTATGCACTTCCCCCCTCTGTGTCGTACTGGACTATCAGCTGCTGCAAGTTGTGTTTGTTGCCTCTTGGGCTTTCCCTTTGCAATTCTGAGAAGAGTACATTTGCCTTCCCTGCTATCATCCCTTAGATATCTGAAGGCAGCAATTAGACAATCCTTATCAGCTTGTCAGCCTCAGTCAGTACTGAGACATTGAGTTATTTCACTCCAGATGCTGGACTTTGGACTTGTTGACCTTGGTTGAACATTATGAAGTTTATTCCAGGTAATTTTTATGCCTCTTAATGACAAGCACATCCTATGACTGCAAATGCCCTCTAGAAAATGACTTCATTTGTTTCTTTCTACTTTTATTCCTCATTTAATTACTTTTCTTGCTCATTCTTCTTCTGCAGTCTTAGTTGATTTTTATTTTTTTTATATTTTTGGCATAATTATAAATTTCACCTTAATTTTCTCTGTGGATTGATAGGACTCTTGAAAGTTGGCTTTGGTTGGTTTGCTACATGACTAAACTGATGAAATGGTATGATCCATTCAGGAAAAGGGTGAGCATTAGCCACTTTTACTAACAGATTACAACCATCTACTATTGTGAATATTCACAGGTCATGGACACCTTGCAGCAAAGAAATTAATCACCTAAGGAAATAATGCAAAATTAAAAATAATAAATGAGATTACTCAGTTGAAACTGATAAAATCAGTTGCATGTTATTTTCTAAACTCTAGTTTTATGACACTACTTATGAACTAAATGATAAAATAATACAACATGATTTTAAAATACTTTAAATTTTATAAAGGCAAATACTCTATTAAAGTGATAAAACCCAGAGAAAGATGACAACTTATTTAATATTGATGATCGAGGTTTTTATAATTATTACTATAGCCATACACGTGAAACATCAGGTTAGGTAATTTTTAAAGAAATAGGCCATTGACAGGGTAGAAATCTAAGAGATTCACAGTTTAGGTCATTTATACTGCATCCAAATCTGCAGCTCCACAGGTTTCATTTTCCTTATTGGACTGCTTTTATTTCTTTCTTTCTTCAGTCTCCAGCACGGGGTGAAAAGACTGCTGACATAAGAGAGGGGATGTTGTGCTCAGATAAATTCATCTAATACCCAGACTATCATAAACATACTTAAACCCTGACATTGGATTAATAACTAGCTCTCTGTGGGAAAACATTTTGCCACCCCCACAGACTTGCCTGACTTTCATCAAAATGAAATGAAAATCAGCTTTCTTATGGCAGCTCTTTTTACATGTCTAAAGTGCTTTTCCCCTCTTTCCTATGCAGGCTTCCAGAGAGGGAGATAAAATACCAAAGCAAAAGATCTGTGGGAAAGGGCAGAAATGGACTATGAGCTGTTTTCACCACTGCATCAAAAGAAGTTTAAAATGGAGATCATATGGAAGGAGAACTTCTCAGTACTTGTAGAATTGCAGACTGATCTGAGTTGGAAGAGAACTTAAAGATCATCTCATTCCAACCTTCCTGCCTTGGACAGGGACACCTTCCACTAGATGAGGCTGCTCAGAGCCCCTTCCAACCTGTGCCAGTGCCTTACCACCCCCAAAGTAAAGAATTTCTTCTTAATATCTAATCTAAACCTACTCACTGTCAGTGTGAAGCCATTCCTCCTTGTCCTCTCAGTCCAGGCCCTTGTGAATAGTCTCTCTTCACATTTTCTTGGCTCCCTTCAGGTATTGGAAAGGTGCAATTAAGTCACCCCAAAACCTTCTCTTTTCCGGGCTGAACTTTCCTCATAGGACAGGTGCTTCATCCCTCTGATCAACTTGGTGGTCCTTCTTTGGATGTGTTCCAACAGGTTCCTGCTGTGCTGGGGACCCCAGAGCTGCACTTCTGTAACACCATATTAAAAAAAAAAAAAAAGGAGAAAAAAAAAAAGAAAGGATAAAAAATATCTGTGGTAGCGGTCATCCAACTGTGAAACTTCATATGAAAGGAAAAACATGGACCTCATTTACTAAACAAGTTATCAGAAGTTTTAAAGTTTTAGTTAGAAATATTTAATTCTTTGTGTAATTCATTATTAAATGTTTCTTGACTAAGTCACATAATATACATCACTAATGTGCTATTCTCTCTACAAACATCTTCTCATGCATGTTTGACCCAGCAAAACATAATTTGGCAGAGGAGTCATGGCAGCAGAGGAGCACATAGTCTATGTATTCACCCTCTTTTCACCTGCTTCAGAATAACCCATCTTGGAGATCTTGCTGAATCTTCTGTTTTCTGGAATGCTATTTCATTGTCAGAAATGAGCAATATTATTCTCTTTAAATTGAATTAGAGATGGTGAGAAAACTATGCTACAGAACACAAAACTGTTGAACAAATTTGGGAATACCTGTATTTTAATCAAGAGAAAGGTATGAAGGAACAGTGTCTCCATTTCCCCCCCCGAAGTCATACAGTTTATGATAATAAAAAATCCAATTGGCCATCCCAAGCCCTCCAAAACCGAACTGAAAGAACCCCAACCTGCTTTTTCATGGAACAAGTGTAAGTTCCCCTAGGTCTCGGTTATGTAGGTCTCCATTTGGCTGTGGTATGTCACAGGTGGGAAGATAGAGAAGGGAATTGGACCTGATATCTGCATTCAGTCCCTAAACATTCCCCAAATCCTGGGTGTAAGTGTATACTGAGCTAGAAATTATTGAAATCTCTGAGTTGATGTCTGGTGGCCTCATCACATTGGAAGATTTATTGTAGTGGGAAGATCTTCTCATGGAGTCATGTGAGTGTTTGCTCTGAACTTTGCCCAAGAAGTTTCACATGCACACCTAATAAACTTCCTAGGGGTGATCACTAAACAGAGGGGATGTGTAATGTGCAAAATAATATAGTAATGGATAATATAGTAATGGATTAAGTAACCAATAAATTTACTTTTTGTGGAAAACCATATTGAAACTGACAAAAGGTTCTGAGGAGTTTTAGATCCCTATCACACAAGCAAATATCTACGTTATTTTGTGTATTCATAGTTTAAATTCTGACTTCCAGTAAGACCATAACAAAAGGATGAAAAAAAGTATAAATTCCTTACAGATTTTACACCATCCCTTGAAAAGTGTTCAGAAGCCAAACTATTCAATTAAAAGATCCAAATAAATTGCTGGGAAGTAATCTGTCTTCATGTTAACAAATCTATATCAGAAAAGTAATTAAAAAGGTGCTGCTATCGTTCTTCAGATTGTCTTGGAAAAAACCCAAACTGTAAAGAAAGCAAAACTGGAATATATCACCCCTCCCTCAATTTGGAGGAAGGCCTTTTTAAAGCAAACAAAAACTGTCCTTGTTTAAGCACATCCAGGAAGATGCCACAGGACAGCACTGAGGTTCTTTTCTGGGTCAGTCCATATCTTGTCTGACTGGTTAGCTGCAGCTCAACATTCGCTTCCATTTCCCAGCAGTTTCCAACACAAAATCAAAGAAGCTTATTTTAAGTCAGACTCAGAGAAATATGTTTCTGAGTATAACAAAAGTGGGGTAATTTGAAGTATCCAGAAAGGAAACCTGTGATGAATCCAGTTGGCTTCAGCAGAAGTGATAGACAGCCAGTAACAGGCACTAAGAATAAAGGAAGATTTTCACCTAACTTTAGAGACCCAATGGTGAGGGCAAGAACTTGCTTCAGGAGGCAATCAAATCTTTCTACATTGACTAAATATAATAAATAAATATTTTATAATAAAAGTCTAATTTTTAATAAATTAAAATCAGATAAAATGAGAATAACATGATGCCTTGCATTCAAAAAATAAATTGACCACATTGAATTAATTAGCTGAGTTTAAACCACTACATGCACATACTTCTTTATATTCCCTCTTATTAATAGAGGAAAAAAGGTGTGGATCATGGGAACAAAGTGAAGAAAGCAACCAAAAAGAAAACAGAAAATAGCATGAGCCATCAGAGCAATGGAAAGAGCATGTCAATGCAAAGTTCTCTGTGACAAGTACATGGGATGAGTCAGGAACAGATATGGCACACAAGGGAAAGAATCAGAGTCTTAACTCAGCCAATAACACTGCACACGAAATAGGCAGGGAAAAGACAAAGGTCAAGAGGAAGTAGCAACACTATTTCTTCTCTGTATTCTCTCATTAATTGATGTAAAAGCCAATGTGGAGCAGTCACTGAAAACGGGAGTAAATTTGCCACAATGTAATAGTTCCTATGAATAAAACAAATCACGGGAACATTGCTGTGTATGAAGATTTGTGACTTGTAGGCTAACATGGAAGCAGTGAAAATAAAATTCAAGTGGCAGGGGAATGGTTCTCCTCTTTCATCCTTACCTTTTGTTCAGAATGATAGAATAAATGCAAACTAAGTTTTCTATACTGTACATCGCAGGGCTTTGTCAGTACATATTTGTTTCCAAAGGAGTTTGAAAGAAAATCTTCATATCTATTTGCAGGTTAAAGGGCCACAAAACACAAAGGAAGGAAAGGTCTGAAAAAAGGACTTCGATATAGGGTAGTTTAGCCTCTTTCTGTCCTATGTAAACCATTTCAGGATACTTATAACCTCTGCAAAATCTGGGGAAAATCTGGGGAATAGTTTGCTGTCAATAAAATGCAACTTCATCTTTTGTGCAATTTCCAGCAGTCTTTCCCAAGTTTTTTATCCATAATACTTAGAAAATTGTTATTCTTGAAAAATATTCAGAGACTTTTTTTTTCTCGAAAATATGAAAAATGAGAAATTTCATATTCAAATAATAATCAAAGCATTAAGATCTGTATTTCATGAGTGTTATTTCAACTGTTCAAGGAACACTCTTACTGCAGATCTTGATAAGCATTGCTATGTCCTGTTTTATAGATCAGCTTGCTGCAGGTACTTAAAAGGTCATTAAGTTTTTATTAAAAATGTGAATAGCATCTATTTCCCTGAAATTTAAGTACTTTAAAATTCCCAAGTCCTCTTGCTATATATCTGTCTCTTTTTGGACAAGTCATATTTAAACTGATCTCTTTTCTTATGACCCAGAAAAACCCTAACCATAGATATCTCCATAACAGAAGTAAGAAATGCTTAAGGACCAATAATTATCCTTATTGCTAAATTATACAATCAATGATACAAAGGTAGCTTGTCCATAATCCTTTGGAATTATTTTGGAAATCTGTATGTGAAATCCAATCTAGTTTTATGAACATTTGTTAGTCTTTGTATCTGTGTTATGGATGTAAATTCTTAAGTGTATGAGATTCTGAAGGGCAGACTATAAGAAACAAACCATCAAATTCCTCAAATTTTGTTGCCACCTCATGTGGTTACTTTTTTGTTGTCCATGTCAGGCAGAGCAAAGGAAAATCAGATATGTAGGTCAGAAACAGATTACTTAAATAAAGGGAGAAGATAGGAAGAAAAAAGACTGAAATCTTTGCAATTCACTCCCAAATAGCACAAAAATGAGGTGAAAGCTGAGGCCAGAGAAGCTGTAAAAGAGAACAGATAAGCATTTCCCTAGTGCTCAGTGTGTCAAGTGTAAGCATAAGCTTGCTCTCTAAATACACATATTCCAAAGCATATTGGCAGCATGGCATTTTTTTGATGTTAAAAATTATCTGTACATCCTTCCAAAAACATTCAGCCTCACCCTTTTTCTTTTGGAATCTGTAGGGCAGCTTTCAGTAGAAGCTGAGCCTGACTTGAAAAAGATTTATATCAGTGCAGAATCCTTTGAAAAATCCCACTTTACACCTAACATAACAGCAAGACAACAATTATGTGTGTTGGAGGAAAGGAACAGGAAACTTCAGAAAACAGGAAAGGTCAAGGAAACTATTGTACTTCATCTTAAAAGATTTCCCAAACCAGGTAACACAAGTATCTCAAGTTAGAGCACTAAATGCTTTAGTCACTCTTATTTTCTTGTCCTCTGTACATGACCCTCAAAATAACGACTGAGCTAAAGATAATTTATATTATTTTAAATACATGTGGAGAGATACTCAGGCCAGACCTCTATGATAATCCATTTAGCTTCTTACGTCAAATTTACTTTTCACATTGGATGTTTGACAAAATGATAAATAAAGTGATGTGCAACTGGTTTCTTATTTTTATTTTTAACATAATTCTTTTAGCAGTATCTTAAAGGTAACACAGAAGGATGAGGAAAAGGCTGTTGGATTTTGAAAGCAACTAAGCATGTAATTACTTTCTCAAAGATTCAAATAACTGGGCTCATCTATTTGTACAGAAGTTCAAAGTTTGGTCATTGTGTTAAAATTGTTTCTCATTACCCATTGTAGGTACGACAAAGAGAACACCTTTTATTTCAATATTCTTTAAAATGTTCCCAAGATACTGAATAGAAAAATGTTTTATAACTCTCTGTTGTTGAATCTATCAACAACTTCTTTATTTTAATGCCTATCTAAATTGGGAAAAAATACCTGATATCAAAAACAGCAGCACACAGGAAATACTAACAATGATATTTGAAATTTTATAGCTTTTTTCTATCACAAGCCTTCAGCCTCAATTTGTCTTCATTTAAAAATTGGAATTGCCACTGAAAGAACAATGAGAACTGGACAACTGAGACATAGGACTAGTCTGCGTGGAAGGATTTACATCCCAATGGAAATCAACTCTGACAGATTTCATATGCTTTGGAGGAAGAGAAACAAGCAGATGAAAACAAAAAGAGAAAAAAAAATGCTCTTCTAAGTCAGTCTGAAACATGGGAAAAGCATAAAAATTATTAGAAATAGATCAAATGGAATGATGCCAAAAATCAGGCCTTACAAAACCCTTAGATGAGTGATCAATATTTCAGATTTAATTTATTTTTTTTCCCTTGTAGGAAGGAAGGGAGAGGCAACAGGAACGGGATGGTTCAGTGCAATTCTACAAAAAGCATTTTAAAGCTTGCAAATATATCAGCATTTTAGCTTGTATTCATCTATCACTATACAATTACACAAAAGTTTTAGCATTTACAGCTAACACATATATCAATTATTTCAATAGAAAAGTCAAAACCCTGCAAACATTATATTTCCCATAAACTCCCTGATTTTCTCCCAACTTTGCAGAAACAACACATTTGGAGTCAATTTAAATGTGTCTTGTAAAGTACAAGCCCAGCAGATGGATTTGAGGTCTCTGTTTTTTTTCATTTACATATAGAACTGATTAAAGATTAGAGAAATAGAACCGAGTAGGAAATTCTATTACTAAAAAAGGCTGCAGTTCTCTCTCTCATACCATTGTCAATTCTTCAAACTATAAATGGAAAATTAAACTGTTTTAGTCACAAAAGACTAAACTTGAATTTAAAATTATAAGATTATATTGAGTTGAAAACATAATTTTAGGAATTATGGTTAGTTTACAACTCTATCGCAAGATTTTCCTGTTACAACCAACTGAAAAAAAATCCATATATATTTACAATTATTAGACTTACTCTCTTGGGGACAAAAACTTTTAGCACAGTCTGCTATAAATTGGCCTGAAAGTCTCTGCTCTGCAAGAATAAGGATTCTTAAGTCTAACAAGTTTTTAGAGATTTAAGTTGACAGAGCAACACAGATATAACATTCAGAATCTGTAAATGCTGAATGAGTCCCACATATTTTGTAACAAATATTAAGCTTCTATTTCTTTTCCAGAAGTAAGAAAGAATAATCATGATAGATGACTACTTCTGAAAGAACAGACATGGCAATTTAATCTGGTTTATTTCAATTTGTTTGTTTGGGTTTTTTTCTTATTTCTTAAATAAAATCTTTTCCTACACTGTAGCACACGTCTGACTTTCTCCCATGAGCTTAGAGTTTCATTTGGGGACACTAATATCCTGCATTTTTCTTCTCTCCCCCAGTAGCACTTGTTCTTGCTGGTTACCTTTGAGATTTTGTCTTTGAGATCAATTTTATCCAAGAGAAAAAAGAGATCATAAATAATAAAGTCAGATTGTGTCACCACATGCATTTCTGTATCATTAAAAAAAAAAGAAAAAAGAGTATGTGGAGGCTGAAAACAGCATAATCTCCCACAAAAAATTATTTGCACTGCAGTCACATGTGAACACATAAATAGATAAAAAGAAAAAGAGTAACTTTTCAGGGCAAAGCAGGCTAGTAAAATGCCTATTGAATGGTGTAATAGTACAGTTGTACAAACAATAATATTTATACAAATTCTAAACACTTGGGAAGAAAAAGGATAATGATAGTATAAATATAATTTCTTCCCGTTGTACAATTTCATTCCTATTGGTAGGAATTATGTGAAACAAATTAAGATATTTAGAGATATTTTTGTTTAAAATATTATTAAACCATCTCCTATAAATACATGAAAAACATGACACTTTTGAAACAGATGAGGTAGATAATATAATTTACACCACCCTTGGGAAAGTCAACAAAATACACTTGGTAATTCAGAAATCCCAGAAATGGAGACGAACCATTTGTTAAATAAAGGACAAAAGCTGAATTTTCACCTAATTTCTAATAACAAAAATCCTCAATCATCAGAGATAAAATAAAAATACAGAGAATAAGGAGGCATTCTGTTCAAAGTGAAGTTTAGATTTGGTAAGATAAAAGTTAAAGAGGGAACATGTTGGAAGGCTATGCCAGAAAACTAGAAAAAATGCAATCCAGGTAAAACAATATCAGAAATATTAGAAAAGGTAAAATTTAAAAAAGAAAAACAAACAAACAAAAAAAAACCAAAAAACAAAAAAAGGGTAATGAATTTTGAGAACACCACAATGCATATACTAAACCATGACATAATGTGGAAAAAAATTCTGTCAACTATGAGTAATTCAGGTATTGATCATTAACATTTTTCTTTCTTAAAGAAACTGATTGTTTACAGTAATGTGAAATTTTTCATGTTACAATGAAGAAAGTATCTGTTAAACACTATTTAAGCTGTTGAAAGAAACAGTGAATATATACCAGGAAGCTGAGGGACGTTTCATCAGGACCTGTAGTGACAGGATAATGGGTACAAATCAAAGTAGGGGAAAATGAGGTTAGATATTAGGAAGAAATTCTTTACTGTGAGGGTGGTGAGGTCCTGGTACAGGTTGCCCAGAGAAGCTGTGGATGCCCCATCCCTGGAAGTGTTCAAGGCCAGGTTGGATGGGGCCCTGAGCCAACCTGGTCTAGTGGAAGGTGTCAGATTTGGAACAAGATGATGTCTAAGGTTCCTTCCAATCCTTTAACATTCTATGATTTTATTTTGACTTCCTGAAGAATGAGAAACACATTCACCTCTAAAATTTTTTATAGAAATCTGTCTACTAAAGGTGTCAGAGCACTGCATTTGCCTGCAACTCTGGAGCCTGCTTGCAGGGATCTGGGAAAGGGTGCTCTAAATTCCACTTTCCTGAATGTGGCTTTGTTGATATTAAAGCTGTATGTGCAGTACAGCTGGATAGGGACAAACACACCCAGTGACTCCTACAGAGGTGCCATCAGTCTTGCATTGACACCACCACTACCAAACCACAGCAAGCAATTCCAAAGTCATTAGCTACAAGCTAATTTACAGTGTTTTTCAAGGCTAAGCATGATGTTACATGGGATGGAATATCCCTGACTTGGTCCCAGCCTAATGTCTTGCCAATCTCCGCCCTGCTCATTGGGAATCAGAATGGGAAATAGAGAAAACCTTGGCTCTGCTGAGCCATAGCCAAAATACAAGAGTGTTTCAGACATGATTACAAAGCATGGTGTTATACAGGCTGCTATGAAGAAAATTAACTCCACCCCAGCTGGACCCAGTACAATAGATAAAAAGAATATTACTTAATCGAATTATATAATTTAGTGAGTAAATATATATTAATCATAATAAAGATATGATAACCACTGTATCTCCTTCAATGATATGAAGCTTTCACATTGGTGACAGTTGGTGACACTAAATGACAAGGTAAAGAGAGGAAAAAAAGAAAAGGTGAAGGTGATTTTTCCAATACTTACCACTATTTAGGTAATAGGGAATTTTAACCCCCTGGGAAAGAAACTCTTAACTAACAGCTCAATTTGAAAAGTTGCAAGATATAAATCCCTGCATTAACAAAGCCCACAGTCAGACCAATATTGTTAAAAGTCACACTCCTTGATTGATCTGCCAGACTTTTGGAAATAATATATTTGATATCAAGAGGCAGCCACTGTGTTTATTGTTAAACCTCTTTCTCTGCACAGTGTTCCTATTCTAACTCACACAAATAAAATTGTTTTCTTTTTCCACATTAGAAAACAACGGTTTTAGCTCTCATTGATCAGGTTTTATACTACTGCATGAACCGCTGGGATTTCTGCTTTGTGCAGGATTAACATTGACCATCCCTTCTGTTTAACTTTCACAGTCATGTTCCACTGTGCACTGAAGTCAATATTACAAATTTTAAACAAACATTTGTAGCATATCCACTGGGCTCACTGAACAACATACCCGTAGAGATAATTTTGGGGCCTGCTGGAAATAGAATAGACAGAGTCTATTTTCAGATACCTTAAGATATATCTTTCTAAAAGTCCTCCTTCATAAGGAGTAGCTACTGTGCTCAGATTTTAGGCTCCTTGTACATCAAAGGAACTTTTTCAAGAACTTCTGAAAGTTTCTGAATTAGTAGAATGTGTCTCTGTCCACTGCAGAGGGCTGAAACTAGATGAGCTGTAAGGGCCCTTCCAATCCAGGCCATTCTGGTTCTATGATAATGTGTAAGGCAATATTAGACTATGTCAATATGAGTGGAAAATAGCTTGTTTCCAGCTGTATGACATCCTTCTATTGGCTAAGTGCACATTTAGACAAAGCTCATATGATCTGTACCCCTAATAGATTTCTCTGAGTCACACAACCTTTTATGCTTTCTAAGCACATTCTGGGTTCTCTAGAGGAGAGGGGTTTTTTGCCACTGGGCTATATCAGATTAAAATTGTGCTCCTTGAGCTGGCTCAGCTAAGCCAGACATGACTGAAGAGGGGTCAGAGAGCAGAAACCCTTCACTCCATATCACTGAACTGCTCCCAGAACATGCCATGTGGCCTCCTCATGCTGCCTAACATCAAAGCAAATCCAGGAAGGTGATCCAGGGGATTGTGGTGCTGGTGAAGAGATACACAGGTTAAGTACTATGGATAAGGAAGACAAATTCTGGACCTATATTCAGGCTCAATTCAGTGGGCTGAATCTCTGGAACCAGAGTCTGGCAGCCCTGCAAACACCCTGAGTCATTTGCTGCTTCCTTGACCTTAGACATCAAGGTAGGCAAAGTGACTAAACTAATTATAGATTTTTTTTCCCCCTATAATTTTAAAGAGGGTTCTTTAGCTTAGAACTGAAGCTTAAAGTTCTGAAAAGCTTTCATTTCTTAAAAAAAAAGAAGTTTGAGAAAAAGTCAGTCTTTACAAAATTCTAGCTAAATGAAAAGTTGAGGGAAAAAAAAAGCCAAAAAAACCATGTGAGTCTCATCCAGACTTGGCTTTTTGCCTGGTCATTTCCTAGTGCCCAATGGGAAACATCAAGGAGGCTGATGCATCAACTTTCACTATCTGCAAACTGAGAAAGAGAAAAAGAAAAAAAGACCAATTTCATGGCACAAAGAGTCTAAAGTGATAGTGTAGGGAAAAGGTTTCAAATGCCATTACCTGCAGTCAGAAATGGATCTTTAATGGCAGATAAAAGCTGATCATGTCCCTGAAGTAAAATAAACCAAAGGATGACAGCAAAGGTATTCACAGGGAGTGAAAGGAAAATGCTTTGCTTTGGAAGCAGGCCATAAGGAAAAGTGCAGCTAAGGATAATTCATTTTACAATCTTCCTCAGGCTGTATTAGTCCTCTTGCAATTTTGGAGAATAATAGAACTAAAATGTTCTTTCCTGGAGCTGTGAGTTCAGCTTCATTAGGTCTTTTTTCCGTATATTGGAATTTAGATAGCAGGGAGGTATGTCCCTTTCATCACCCAAAATGGACAGATACAGAACATTAAGCCATCTCTTCTAATATCTGGAAGTATCAGCTAAGACTAGGGATGTAGTGCATGTTTCTCCAGAAACAGCCCACCATTTTTCTAGGAATTATGTCAACTAACTCTTATAAATCCAGCTGATCATAGTTGGAAGTTGATGTTAACAGGCCTGATCCAAAGCCCACTCGAACTGGGAGACTCTCGCTGACATCACCATTGCAGCCAGCACTGGTTCTAGAGGAAGCCCCAGAATATCACAGAAGAGTGATTAGATTTATAAAAAAATATGAAAAATCATACTTGCATTTTAATCTTACTACACTACATATTTTTGTAGTTAAATAAGACTGAAATTCAATGTAAATATCTCAGATTCCAGAACTGTTTTAAGTCAATATTCAAATACAGCTTTTTAAACATATATTTAATTAAGAAACAATGTTTAAAAGTAATTTTCTAACAAACTGTAATGTATACTCATCGAGTTATTGCATTTATAAAAGAGTCAGCTTAGTTTTTAAACTCTTCTCATCATATAAAAAGAAGCTAAGCCACATTTAAAGTCCCTACATTATTTCAACTAATAACTCCACTTGAAAACTATGAAGTTTAGTCCCACATTTTAACAAGTGTTTAGGTGAGATGGTGATGATCTTGAGAATGGTTTTAAAATAACTTGCATGTTCATGAATACTAAACAAAGTAATTGTTGAGAGAAACATATTGCTGCAGCAGTTGGATAATCAACAAGAGAAAATTAAACCTGATGCATAATTTTAACACTGATTCAGTAATGTATGGAAACACATGTGTAAAGCTAACACAGAGCTGGTAAGTCAGGTCAGCCTCAAAGTGAAATAAAAAGTCGTCCCTCTGAGGAATGTCTGTTGAGCCAGAGAGATTATCCAAGGGTGGAAAATTAGTTAGAGCATGAAAAATAATTTTTTTAATGGAAGATGTGCCAATAAATCCAGCAAAGGAGCAAATGTTGTTTCTTGATTAGAAATTTCAGCCCTGTTCATATGACTAGAGAAGTGAATATTGCAAGAGTGGTTCAAGGCGAAGTATGTGTGAAAAAGTCCTGGTTAGAGAGTGCTTAGTTTTAAACAAATGTTTTCAGCTAATTGGATCTGAGGAAATTTTTCTTAAGGAACTTAAAAGACACCAACATCTCTCTAAATTAATCTTAAAATACTAGTGTTAAAGGACTTAAGAAGGACTTTCACCATGCAATGTATTTAGAAAAAAGAAGAAAAAACAGCTGGCTGAAACCCCCAAATCTACAGTGCAGGTATGCTTACATATTCCCAGGCAAAATGTCTGGAAGTATATTCAATACCCAGGCCAAATGTCTGGAAAAGAATGGGAAAAAATACTCCAGCTCATTGTAAGCATCCCAAATGAAACATAGCTGTTAGAAAAACATAGAAGTTAGAACACAGACATTTTAGCAATTCACTCAGAATAATCTCATTCAATTTTTTTTCCTCGGGAGAGGAAGAGAGCAGATTTAGACTAGATGCTGCAGGGGAAAACTAACAAACAAACAAACAAACAAACAAACAAACAAAAACACAAACAAAAACCAAACAAACAAATACAAACAAACAAACGAACAAAAACCACCAAAAAAACCACTTGTGGTGAGACCCTGGCACACTGGCACAGGTTGCCCTGAGAAGCTGTGGATGCCCCATCCCTGGAAGTGTTCAAGCCAGGCTGGATGAGGCTCTGAGCAAGCTGGAATAGTGAGAATCATCTTTAAGGCCTTTTCTAACCCAAACAATTTCCGAATTCTATGATAGCAAAGGTTTTAGATTGGCTCAGTCATATGTCTTGATTTAAGCAGACTTCTGATTCTGTCTTATACACAAATTTATCATAAGCAAGATAAATGCAAAACTTTTGAAATCTTATTCTCAGAAAGCTGCTATCAGTGGTTTGGTACCTGGAAGGAAGCCTGCAAAAATGTTTCATTAGAATTATATTCCAGAAGAAACAATTGCTTACCAACATTATTTCTATGCAAACATAGTTATGTTTCTGCAAATTTAAAACATTCATATTTTATTCCTTTGTTGTTTCTGATTAATTTCAAATAGAAACATTTTTGCTGTTGATTAATAGTCTTTATATTGTTTATATTTATAGTCTTTATTGTGATCTGTCCAATAAAAATATGAAGATCTCAAAAAGCAGAATGTTTTATTCTAATCAGATTAATGGCAAGTGCTCATTTGGGTTGAAAATGTAAGACACTGAATGAGACATGAAGGATATGAACTCACCTTTATTGACAATATGTCAAAAGACAAATGTACTCCCCTTCTGTTTTGCAGTGATTTCTAATCTTGCATGGAAGTATTTCACAGATTTCTTTAAAAAAAAAACAAACAAAAAAAGCAAAAACCAAAACAGAAAACCACAATGCCGCACACCCCCCTAAACCCTCCAAAAATAAAAGGGTTTTCATTATTCACATTTGGATCTTACCTTGAAAGTTTAAATCCAGGAGTATATGTTTTGCTGGGAGTACAGCTTTAGGCACTGTTTTTTAAATATTTCAAGATCTGGAAGAAACCTCTGTGAAGGACCAATCTGCCCACCGGAGGGCAGTGCTGCTCTTTGCAAATTCCATGTTTTTCCTCCTTTATTTGGAAGGAAAAAAAGGACAAGCATTAGAAGCCAGGGTTTCAGGGTGCATCTCTGCAGAGTGCAACTGTACTGCTGCTCTTAGTGTTGCACTGACAGCTTAGGATAGGGAAAACACACGGAAACATCCCCGAAGTTATGTTCTGGATGGAGTTAACTAACCACTGAAACCATGTACACATGAAATCTTTGTGTTGATACTTCCACAATTTACAGTTTCACCCTGATTTGACAATACTCAGCCCATGCAACTTTGATAGAAATTATAGATCTCAGTTTGAATTACATAAAAAAGAAAGAATTTAACAATAAACTCTATTTCTGAATATGGCAGCTTTGATTTCCTACTCCAGAGAGACATTTTTGCTGATTTGTTATTATGGTTACAGTTATGAAATTTTAGAAAATCACTGCAAACAAACTTTGTTTCTAATAAAAACTGCAGTTACCAGAAATTGTTCTACTTATTCTTCAAGCACTACAATTTGGTCTCTGAGTAATTACCAAAGTAATTTCGTTCTTTCATTCACTTGGAAACTGATGATCACACAGACTATGCTAGAACAATTCTGCTTCTTGATAAAAAGATTGCCTCTTCCTAAAATCCAGGAAAAGCAATGCATTCCAGATGGCTACACAAACTCCTTAGGCATGGATCTTTCAGCAATACACACGTTTATGTATCTGCAAGACTAATTCTTTATTCAAGTCCTTGAAAACAGACCAACAAAAATTAATTTAGACTATTTTTTGTTGAAAACTTTCAGTTTAATACAGATAAAAAAGGAGTAAAAGCTGTTGCTGTTTTTTATTCAGAAAAATAGAGATGCTTTTTTTTAGCATTTGTTCTTACCCTCAGTACTGCACTCATTAAGATGAGACAAGCATTCCTTAGGTTCTGCTTTACCAGTACCTATGTAAATACTGCTATTTAATCAACTTCAAACATGTGAAGAGGGTACAATGGATTACAATCACTCAGGATTTCAGCACAGAAAAATAAAGCTTCAAAATTCTTTTCTTCATGTTTACAGAACGCAGAAATGTCCTACAGGATTTCTAAGGTGGTACATTTCCAGCATGATGGTGATTTTATGCACAATTTAGTGTAGTCTTTTTTACAGGATTTTTAACTAACTCCATCCAAGCTCAACAGCTTGTTGATGGGAAATAAATTGAATATGTCAAAGGAGATTTATGTGTGGATCATTATTTCTAGGCAGAAGAGAATGATAGCTGTCTTGGGGAAAGAATTATGGTCCTGAAACTCTCATCCAGTCACATGGGTTTCAAATAAGATACTAACTACAAGAATGAGGATGACCTGTCTGTGAAATGTTAGTCCTTTTTAGTTAGTTTCTATAGTTTAATTGCCAAATTAGATTGCTTCTTGAAAAATTGTTTCTAAGGAGCATTTTCTTAGGTAAAGATCAGTGAATCCAGTTTTACTCTGATTACATCTGCCTGTTTCTTGTTTTCCACTCACTCTTGTTCATATCACCATTTTTAAAAAGATTTGGATATGGAATCTGTAACTTCCCTGTTGGATAACAGAAAGGATCCTTCTAGATTTGTCTACTCTGCATTGGCACCACTGGCACGTCTCACAACTGCAGAGGCAGATCTGATCTGATATTAAATTAGGACAAGTTTTGCATGGTAATGACTAGGCTCAAAATTCAACTTGGTGCATGTCCCAGAAATTTATATTGTCACCTCCCAGCCCCCTCTCCACATCTACAGCTCACTTCTAATAAGACCCCTGTGTCCTCAAATTCATTGATTTTTAGCTCCACAACAAATTCCATTTGGATGTTTTCATAATGCTGGACCATAATCAGAAGCTAAGAGGAGAAAGAAAGTTCCTAAAGAATTATTCTAGTTCATATTTCATATTTGTATTTCTTACTGCTAAAGGGTTTTAAATTGACAGACTACAAATAATCAAATAATCAGTAAATAGAGAAACTCAGCTCACTTCTCTTAAACTTTGAACAAGAAGCATCAAGAGCTAAATAGCCACAAATCACCTACAAAATTTGATACCTCAGATGCAGTTGACATGGTCATAAAGGGCATTTGAAGAAAAATAAGAGGAAAAATAGTTGTCAGCTTATAAAGAGCCTCTCTGTAACTAATGCATCTACTTGCACCTTATTCTAACTCTTCATTTAAATTAGGGTTTAATTTTTCTTATAATGGAGGCTGGGGAAATCTGCTGTTGTAGCTGGAGGTTCCACATGTAAACTCTTCTATAGTTTCATATGTACTCGTCTTCCCAATTTCATCACTTTTTGTGAATGTTGTGCTAGGCCTTGATTTTGCCTCGGGGTTTGCTGTGACTTAAAAATAGGTGTGTAAATCACTTTTGCTTATTGCCTTGCACAGACCTGCTGTATGAATAGTGCTGAACACCATTAAAAATAAGGTGATGGGTAGAGGGGAATACACATTAAACATGGAGCCAAGAATTTCCTGTTAGCCTAATAAAAATCTTAACATAAATGCAAATGAAGCAGTAGTTATTAGAGTTACAAAACATTAACACATAGTTCAAATCAGTAAAAAAGAAAAACTTATGAAAACTTAAGAGATGTACAGGAAGACTTACAAGTTATCTGTTCCTCTGAAGTGTTATGCTTATCTTTTTTACAACTGCTACAGTCAGTTGTGACAATTTTCTTGAAGCAGAGAGATCTGGAGTGGCATCAGCATACCAAAGACTCTTCAGGAGAAGGATGCTGATGGTGGATTTTCTTTTGCCTCACCTGCCTTTCCTCAGTTCCCAGAGATAGGGTGGAAGCTGCCCTACAGCCCCCCAGGAGCTGCCTGGAGCTGTATCCCCTTCCCTGGTAGCACTTCCAGAGCTGGAATTCAGACAGGATGGGCACTGGGAACCCAGCTCAGCCCCTCTCAGGCCCAGGACACTCCATGCACAAAGCAGTGCAAATAACACCCAGGACAAAAACATATTACTGATAGTTCTAAGCAGGTCACCTGAGGCTGTCCTGAGAATTTTTCTTGGCCTCAGGAAGAAAACAGTCTGTTCCATCTATAAATGGTATCTATTTTAGTTCCTGGGGTAATGATTAGAATACCAACTCACTCTGATGTTTTCTAGGAACTAGAAGAAAAATTAAGGGAAACACCAGAGACAGCTGACTTCATATTGGAAAGCCGATTTTTTCCAAAATTAATAGGTAAAAGTAGAATGGAAAAAAAAGAAATCATATCCTTTACTAAGGTTCACTGTAACTTTTGCAAAGCAGCAGGAACAGCTTCCACAATCAGCCTACTCCTGATTAAGTGAATCCAGAAGATGCACATGTAGAAAATGATATTACCTTTTTGAAGAAAGTCTTTGGGAGAGAAAATTTAGCACATAGAGTCATTAATGAATCTAGAAAAATAAATTAGCTCAGATTGGAAAAAAAAAAGAATATTGATTTTCATTTCTCTTATTTAACTTGGGAAAACATTCTCTCTCTTTTCTCTTCCTTTACTCTCCCATCAAAATCATCCAATGAAGGAATCTGAGTAATCCATGAAGAAATCCTTCACGGATAGGAAGATCACTTACTGGGATAGCGTTAGCTATGCAAAGAATATTTACTTTGATCAGCCTGTGTTAGTTGCAAGAAATAACAATCTTTCATCCATATAAATGCAAACAGGTACAAACTGTCTGTAATAAATTTTTCCTTCTGAAAGAGTCTTCCAAATAAGGAATATGAAAGATGGACTTTTCTTATAAAGATAAATGCATGTTGTCATTGCCCATGGCGGTAGACGCCTACAGCTCCTTTCACAGAAGTTCTGAGCAGTCATCCACCAGCTGTCATTCCAATTTTCCTGGGTCAGAATTTCCTGAGCCAGCCATGATACCTCAGTTACAAAAGTGTATTTGAATGTCTTTGACTTTGAAGAGGTTGGTGATTATGTCTCATTCCTTTAGACACTTCCAAATCATTTGAGGCTGATACATACCATGCAGGCCCTCTGATGTGCTCTAGAGAAGAAGAAAGTGTCCTTCTGAATTTTTCTTTGAATAAAGAAAACCTTATAGTACCCAACAATTAATTTGGCAATTCTGGGAGTTTTTAATTCATGCCTGCATAACTCCCACTGTTGGCTCAACTCCTGCTCCAGTTTTGGCCTGACACACTCCTCATGCTGAGACCTGATGGATGCTCTGGTCAAAGACAGAACAATGTGTTGTTGGGATGCAATGCATGGGAAGGAGTAGAGGCCACTCTGCAGCCATTATCACCCTAAGCTCGTCCTCTCCTGAAGATATTATCTCCTGCCCTCTTGCATAGGAATTGTCTGGAAGTCTCTTCAGAATCCAGTAAGTAAATGGATGTGGTACAGACCAAACTTCCAAGATGGAAGGTATAAATACATTGGCTTACCTTAAGCTTAGCCTTAGACTGTGCCAGAGGAGATTCAGGTTGGACATAAGGAGGAATTTCTTCACTGAAAGGGTTGTTAAACATGGGAATAGCCTGCCCAGGGTAGTGGAGTCACAATTCCCTGAAGGTGTTCAAGAAAAGACTGAACATGGCACTAGGTGCCGTGGTCTGGATGACAAGGTGGTGATCAGTCAAAGGCTGAACTCAGTGATCTCAGAGGTCTTTTTCAACCATAATGATTGCATGATTCTTTGAAAAAAGCTTTTGAAACAGTTCCAGCAGCAGCTGGACTGCCAAGGCTTTTGTGCTTCCCAGAGTGATGCAGGGGAGGAAGACGAAGGAGTGCTCTCACCATTGTCTAGGGAGCCATTTTGCTCATAGACATGTGAGTCTATACAAAGGGAATTGAGGCAATATTTGTCTTGGTTTTATTTTGGCTAATGAGTTCATAAAATAAAGCTTAATTTACAGAGAGCATTGTTCCCTAAATTTGAGATATTCAGATGGACTGTGACAATAATGTTCACTGAAAGAGGACCTCACATGCCTCTGGTGCACATATGGCATTGTGATTAGGACAAATAATAATACTATGAATGTTCATATTAACTTAATTATTAGTTATCATTGCTAGCAATGGGATCAGTAAAGTTGTTAATGATTGCTGCATTCATGGACCAGGTGGAAAAGCAAGATAAGGAGCCTTTGGAACAGCTGCATCCAGGCTGGTATTGCACAAATTTGAGCAAAGGTTGTCATATCATGTTATAAAAGTCTGAGATGGTTCCCAAGCAACCTGTTAAACATGTTTATAATGCACTGTGCTCTGCACTGCCTGTAGAGTAAATAAATCTGTCCTTGGCCTAGCGGGTTTGTTTTTTTTTTTTTTTTTAAACTTTTCCTGCTCATTTGCTCAGCTTTAAAGCCTGTGAACAAAGGTGGCAATCCCTTGCAGCCTTAGATCATCCCCCAGTAGTCCCTGCTCTTACTTCAGAAAATTCAATAAGCTTATCTCCTCTATCAGGCTTGGGAAGGCCAGTTTTGAAGATTAACACTCAAATGAGACCTTCCAAAAGTGATCAGCACTTCTGTTACATAATGTTGTGAGCTGTCCTGAAAAAGAAGCCTGAACAAATCATACCTCCTCCACCATCTACAATCTGTTTCCAGTCAAGACCAGCAACTCAGAGTGAATTTGATATTTTTAGGCCAGGCCTGAGGTATGTATTATTTATGGATATCTTAGACAAGAATTTCTAAAGCAGCCAAATTTAAAAAGAATGCTAGAGCTCTCCCCCAGTACACAGGTTGCTAATGGGATTTCAGAAGGGAGCATGACCTCTCATCACATCAATATTTGATTAGGCAATAAATGTGACTTGCTTAGAAACTCAAGGATGGCAGAATTCTCAGTGTTGATGTTCTGTATTTCAAAATTATAGCAAACCATTCTATAGGGTTCTAGCATCACAGTAGAAGCCATGATGTTCTCTTAGACCCTACACAATCTTCACAGAGTGACCTGGGTTGGAAGGCACCTTACAGATCATCCAGTTCCAATCCCTCTTCCACTGGATCAGTGTTCTGGCCTTGAACAATGCCAGAGATGGAGCAGACACAGCTTCTCTGAGTATCTCATAGCACCTTTGATTTAAGCCTTGCATCTATGAACAGTTATATTTTTCCTTTTCTAGCCTCCCACTATGATCCTGGAAGAGGTACCTACTTCTGGAAATGGTGTTTTATCTATATTAACTGTGACCTAAATCACTGGAATTTTTTGCATCTTTAATAATTGGCCAAAATCCCATTGTAGGAATGCTGTGGTACTACAGAAAGAGCTCCACAGCTATAAAAAGCTTCAGGCCAAGTATGACACTGTCAGTAATGACAACCACAAGAAAATGTAGAGAAAATGGTACATTTTGATTTTCTTAATATATGTTGATGGCAAATCTTGATACTTCTAAACAACCTGAGTTTCTTGCAGGTTGGGGTATGGAAGAATAAGGATGCAGACAATATAAATAAAAACAATTAGACATGAGGAGTCACTAGTTTAGTGAGCAAACATTATAGAGATTCTTTGAAGGAAAAATAAAAAGCTGAAAAATACCTGAAACCCAGAAAAAAAAAATACTTGAAACTGTTGAGATATCTTTTGCTCCACACTTCGGGATTATTTTCCATTTTCAGGTATGAACTTTATAGAGATTAATAGCATAAACAGGGAACCCCCATGGTACCAGAACTTACTCTCCATGAGAAATGAAGAGAGAGAATAACCCTTAAGTGATGCATTATTTAAGCACTGACCTGTGCAATGGTAACCAGAAGTCTGACAAATAAAAATAGCATGAATTTCTAGGTCACAGTTTTCAGGGAGAATATTCTGAAATACTGCTCTGTACAATAAGATTGAGTTCAATAGAGATTTCTTCTCCATTCCTGCCTAACAAACCAATATAAAAACACCATTCCTGCAGTTTCAGCTGGGAATCCAACTGTCTGGACTGTGTGCTTCTGTACCAGTCCTAATAACTGTATTCCTATATGTATGTAGACTTGCACTTAAGTAATCCCAACCCATTCAGTGTTACTTTCAGCTGAGAGCACAGAAGGTTAATTAATCATGGAAGGTTAATTTTGCAAGTTGTATGGGCATCTGAACTGCTGATTGATCTTTAGCTTCCCTCGCATATCTTTCCCAAAAATATCAAATCAAACGAAATCTCTTCTTAAAGCAAAATGATAGCTGGATCATAATAACTTTTGGAACCTTTTGGAATGCATTTTGTGGACTGGAAAGAAAATGTGCTTGACCTAGCTACACAAAAAGGATAGAATATGGGAAAAAAATTGACAGTGGGCAGATAATAACACTTACTGTGTTAGCAATTTTACCAAGATAAAGTACATTCAAGGTCAAAGAAATTAACAGATGCAGTTTGTTTTGACTTGAAGTCATTCATACTTCATAGCAGCACAGCCTTGTGTTCAGCAGGGACAGAAAAAAGCAGTAAAACAAATGACAGAGAGGGAAGAAAGAAAGAGTGTTGGAGTCAGTTGGCAAATCATAACAGGCATAGAAAACAGTGCTGGGGGATAGAGAATGGGGAAAGGAAAAGACAAGGAAAACTTTTCCTGACCATAGGGAGACCTTGAGCAGCTGTCCGTTTTTTGTTTCATTGCAACTAATGGCAGAAGTCTCACAAAAATTACAGGCCAGAAATTTCACAAAAATTACAGGCCAGAAATTTCAGAACTATACCAGTGATAGTAGAGGACAACGAAAAATAACCTATGATTCCCCACCAAAACAGTATTTTGTCACCACGGCCACTAACACTGGCCAAAAATACCATGAAGATGCATTTCAATGGTTTCTCATGCTGAAACTATTGTAGTTTTAAGTAATTTCTGTATGTGGACTCACATTATGAAAGTATTCAAGGAAATAATAATTCACAGATATTTTGGAAGATGTGAGAGAGCATTTACATTTTAACAGTTTCTGTACAGTAACTTTTTAATAAACGTACTCCTTTCTAGTTGCAGATTCCCCTCTACTTGAGAGGGGAATTTTTTCCTCCTATGTCTTACAAAATTGCCATGATTTCTTTACTCTCATCACAGCTTCTCAAGGCAGTATTAGACTCAATAATAATATACATGAAGAAAGGTTTTCTAATTAATAATTTATTTCTGAGAATATCACCTTAGTTTGGGAAATTGGCTTTATATGCTATCACCTTAACTAGAAAATCCAGACTTGCACTTCATGGTTTTATTATCCAATGAGCTTTTCTTGGGGAAAGGAATATTTTTCCTAGAGATTTCAATGAATACAGAAGAAATATGTTCTGCATCAATATAACAGCACAATCTTAAAAAAATCCCAAACCATAGCTAAGTTATAATTGTATCATTATTTTTTTATAAACTGTTAGGAGTCAATTATCAACCACCTAAAGATATAAATCATATCTTCTGTTGTCATTTAGTTCCAGCAGAAAGAGAGAAAGGTTTTCCTATTTGGTTACAGTATAAATATTTAAAGGTATAAAAGGTGAAAAAGTAAATTTCATAGGTATCAAAAGTAAATTGTAGATCTTTCTCTGTTCTTTTTAAACTATTTTTTCCCAACCAAAGTATCAAAGGCATTGTGGCATAAAATATGAATTTCATCCTGTGGATGGCACTCCTGGACTGTCAAAAAAATAGTGACTTTTGAGAACTATGCCTTTGATGAAATTTTAAAGGGAAATTCAGATTTGTTTGTTCCATATCCACAATATTCAGAAGGCAAGACTGAAATAGCCAAGATACTTGTAAAATGACTGCAAATGCTATTTATTAAGTGCAGGTAAGCAGTTTTTATAGCCTCAGCACCCAGTCAAACTGTCACAGGTAAGTTCAACAAATACAGTATTTCATCAAATGAATGAGAAACTAAATCTGCTGGGTAAGCAGCAGCAAGACATAATCACAATCCCAGAATGGTTTATGTCGTACATGATTAAAGCAAGAGTCCTGGATCCAGGTCCAGGAGAAAAAAATGAGTGAATTGTCCTTTTAGAGGGTGATAGTGGGGCCATGCCTTTTGCTTTCTCTTCCTGGACGTCCTGAGATAATTCTCCCTCTCATGTAGGGAGGATGAAGTTGAAAAAAACTTTGGGATTAATTTGCAGTGATGCATCTTTTATGATTAAGAAGGGAGACACAAGGAATACAAGAAAGAGTATGTGTGAGTGGCCCTATATTTGCTCTTTTTCCTAGCTTAGAATAAAATTCCCTTTTCTGTGGGGATGACCAAGCTCCCTAGCCTCTTGTTGCTGAAAAACTAGCACTTAAGACCAAGCAAAGTGGAAAGAAGATACATTTCCACAAATGAAAATAAGCAATGAATCTGTGAAAGAGTAATTATAAAGGTTACAGAGAGAAAAACATTGAACAGAACTGTTTGATTTTTGACCAGATATGCAGTAATGACTTCATCCCTGCCTACATTGGTCAGGGAGACTCTCAGAGTAAGGAGTGAAGAAAACACTGGCCGCCAAGAAAAATTCAACTCAATATATTTCACAAAAATCTATTTGTCATGCCTCCTGTGCTTGTAAATTTCTTACTAAACGCATCTAAGAAAGAAACCCATTTGATTTTTTTTTCACCTACACACAATTTCTCCTCCTTTTTCATTTCTCCTAAAATAAACATCATCATACTAAGCACCTGCTATTATTACTACTGTTGCTATACCCATTCAGGGCAGGTAAAACCAGGTGGTTGTGTTCTGTTAACAGGTTTTCTTATAGAAAGCGTGTGGCATCCAGGGGTTACATCCCCCTGGCTCAATCTAACCTCTGTGACAAATGGGATCATTTACAGTAAACAGTCACACAGTTGTAGCTATTTTCTGCACCTAAGAGATAAATTTTAATGCCCTAAACAGAGACAGTCTGTGATCTATATAAGCAATTTGTAAATCAAGATAATAAGCAGCCGAATAAAATTGATTGTGCTTTAATGAGAAATGTCTTACAAAGAGGGAATGCAGAGAAATTAATGAGTTAAGTGTCATCTCTGCAAGGAATAGTGTAAAACAAATTGATAATTAAGAATTCAGGGTCATGCTGGCAAGAGTTACATTTTTGTGAGAACACCATGAGTGAGTACACTAAACTACCTTGCTGCACAAATCAAACCAAGCTCTCTCTAGAAGACATCAAGCTCAAAGTGGAGTGCATCCTAGATATTACTTCAGGGAAATCCATGTTCAGATTCATGGTTAGTGCTAGCCAAATGTACATAGCAGTGATTATTTGCTTTAGATAAGTATCAGTTTATAAGAATGACCAGACTCATTGTAGGTAAAACAGTATTTTCTCCAAATTAGAACATGTGGTTAAGTTAAAACACTTGTGCTATACTGCATGTTCATTCTTGAAATATAACAGCTTCAAATGGGTATTAAGTTTCACATTTTCAACAAAGCATATTTATTACTCTTAGAAATTCAACTAAGTCAAGTGTTCAGAAGAAAAGATCTCAAAAGGCAAGATTTTTGTAAAGAATGGAAAACATCTTTAAGGAGATGTTTTTTCTTCACAGCTAGCTTAGCAACCAATTTAAATATATATAGCTCAGCCAGAATTGCTTTACTTAAACACCAAACTCCATTTCACAAGCCATTAATGACATCATATGAGACAGTTTCTCTCAAAACCTCTGAGAAATTTTCAGCATACTTCCTTCCATATTGCTGCCTGTTCAAACAGATTTTTACTAAAGCATTAAGACACCCACATGGATGCACCAGAAACTTATTTCCTTGCAATGTTTACCAAACCCTTATTCACTTCAGTGTCTCAGCCTACCATTGCTCATTTCAGACCACAAGATTCAACACTTGTCCTTCAAACAAATGACAGCAAATATGTTCTAAAACATCAGACTCATTCTGAGCATAGCACTCACTAGTGCAAGGGCCAACAAGAAATTGGTTTAAATAATTTGTTCAGGGGTGGATCTTCAGAGAATTTTGTTGTCACTCTGCAGAAGCTACAAGGCACCCCTGTAAAAATGGTAGCTGCATCTGTTTGTGAATGTTCTGTTCAACAGGGTCTGCTCTACAAGTATTCAAGTGCATTTCAATACACTGCTTGCCAGGTACCAGATTCTGAGCGAGATTCAGCTGCTTCAGCATAATGAAGCAGCTAGAAAGATGGTATAAAATATTGTGACTCTTTTACTTCATGAGGTCTGTCCACTGCTAAACATTTGCACCTTCAGGAGTAATGAAACTCTCTTGTCACTATTTTTTTCCCATAGCACAAAAACAGCACACAAGCAGTCCACACAATATGTATTTTTTTTAATCTAAAAGGTCTTTGTCCACACTGAGCTCATGTCCTGAGGTGATCCCTCTGTCAGGACTGAAGTGGGGGCAGTCCAGGGCTTTTGTGCTTTCTCCAGACAGACAGAAGCAGCTGCCATTGTCAGGGTTATTGTCAGGTCCATAGCTCATGGCTATTAAAGACAACTGACACCAAGAAAAAGGTGAATACAGTCAATGCTTTTATATGATGCATGTGCATGATAAGGAGACTTCTCAGGAAAAGAGGACTGTTTGAGGTAGAGAACATCACTGATCACTACTGTGAATACTGAGCTCATATTTGCCAACCTCTCCTCAGAAAAGCCCTGCTCACACTTGGAAGGTGATTTAACAGATGTGTTCTTCACCACATGTCCAGTCCAGAGCCCGTACAAAGAAAACAGATCCAAAGAAACTGGAGATTATCTCTTGCTGAGAAAAAACGAATGAAATAGTGTGCACAGCTAATAGCACAAGGAAGGTAGCATTTGAAAACAGCCAGGTGTGTGATAACCAGCAGTAAGATCTGAGTTTGAAGAGAGAGGGAATTTATTTCTGTGTGATAAACTATAAATATCTTAATCCATTAAGGGTTTGAGACTGAGAGGGAGCACCAAGTAGGTCTGTGACACATCACAGCAGTAAACGGAGATACTAAGACCCTCATGGAATTTTATGAGAAGTAAGTTCTTACTCTTTTTCCAGGAAGTCAATTTTCCCAGAATAGCCCAGGCCACAAAAATTTGGAGAAGTTTAATGACTTTCAAAAATTATATGTGTCCTCAGCAAACAATGTCACCCCTTCTAATCAGATCAAGCTGAGCTGATTGTCAATAGGATGGGAAACCAGCCCTTGGTGATATCCCCATGGCTGGGGAAATTTTTCCTGATGCTACCTTAGGACACTGAGCTGTTAAAGGAAAGTGATGGTTAAATGCTGTTAACTCCACTTCTCTTAAACTGACTAACATGGCTGGCTGTCCACAGTTTGCTATACAAGTCAGATGCAATTCTGAATTATCATCCTAAATCTTCCTAAAATCAAGACTTTTCCTCCTTTGTTGTTTCATCCATTTGAAGTGGATTTCTTTCTTTGCTTACTTTTCTATATTTTGAGCAACAATTTCTACTTTTATTCTTAGTGTAGGTTTTACCCCTATCAAATCAATTGAGATTAGTGACAAAGTCAGACAGTGTGGCCTGGATCTGGTTTTGTACTTTATTCTGATGCTGTTTTTCTACCTAATACTTGATGGCAGCCTACTTGTGGGTCAGATGTCTTCTGAATTTTGACTGGCACAAATAATTTTAAGAGAAAGGCAGAATTCCACACTTAAATTAATTTTAGGATTGGAGAATGGAGTTCATCCTATTCCATACACTACTATAGTCCTACACTTGCAGAGCAGAAATTCTTCATTCTCAATTAAGCCTGATGGTTGTGTCTTAAAAGAAAATCACAGGAGATTTTCAGATACTATAGACAGCTCTGTGGATTTGTGATAGAGAGAAAGGAAGATAAATGAAAACAACTGATGAAATGGACCTTTTTTAACATGTGTTTGGTAGTTATTGAAAAGGAAGTCCACAACTAACCAGAGAAATTCTGGAGCTGTAAGAATATAGGAAAATACAGGCCAGCTCACAAGTGAAATTCTGAGTAAATGCTCACCTTAAACAGCATTTCTCTAGTGATGTGGATGCAAATTGTGTGTGGTGGGAAAAAAAAAAAAAAAAAGAATGGGATATTTAACTTCAGAGCTTCCAGGAAAGCAGTGGAAGTTGGAATAGTGATGTTGTATAGGCTTCAGCCCCCAGCAATGTTAGAATTGAAAGAGACGAATGAACAGAAATTATTAGTAAGACTGCAATAGACAGAACAGATAAGCAACAATTAGGGAAAGGGCAGCAGGGAACAGCTGTTGGAGTAGGGAATAGCTAACCAGAGATAATAGAAGTGCAGAAAGTAAGGAGCAGGTGTCAGAGGAGAAAGAACTCAAACATGATAAGTTGCTGCTTAGATAAGGGCTTGGTACCTGGCAGCACCTTGAGAAGATCAAACAATGAAGGAGGTGAATGCTCCATGATAGAAAGAAAGCAACCAGCTGATGTAGCAGCTGCTGCATAATCTCACTGGGCAAGTGAGCTGTGAAATAGTTCCTGCTACAGAGTGTAAGATAGTTATCTTATCTGTCTGCTTTGGGGTGTCCTTTTCTTTTTCTATGTTTGATAAAATAAAGTCAACTAGTTCATATTAGCAAGCAGAGAAAATCAGTTCAGTGAACCCAAAAAGTGTAATTAAATTTTCCTGAAGTTGCAAGATGAGTCCTGAGCTGCCATTAACTATGACTTAACACAGCAATCCTTGTCCCTTTCCCTGCATATCAATCCTGACAGGTTAGGCATGCTTACAGATGAGTGAGTGATTGGGATGGGAGTTAAATACGTGATATATTTTAGAGAAAGTTTAAACTGCAGCAAATATTTTCCAGCATTGTAGGAACAGGAACCACATAAGAACTAGAATAAAAGAGAGCAGTCACACCCAGTCTTTCTAATCATATGGAGTACAGAGTCTTTGGGATCTGAAGAACCCCTGCTCTGGGCAACAATTTCTTCAAGCTACTCCTGGTCATCTTTTTTTTTTCCTTTAGACATGTTAGGAGATGATGAGGAGAGGAATGGATGAACTCTTCTAGTGATAACAGCTGGTGCTTAGTTGTCATCCTTCCAAAAGGCCCAGTAGCCTCTCAGTTATATGACCAGGTGCTTGTTCTCAGCATGACAGAAGAGGGGCTGCCAAGCATCCACAAAGGATAGGGATAGCATCTGTGAGCAGCTATCATCTTTGGGGGAAAAATAGCTATTAGCAGAGCATAAGGTATCTTGGAAAAAGGCAGAAAATGAGATCAAAATGTCCTGATGACAGTCAGCCTATGGAGAACATGGGCTAGACATCAAAAAATGAAGGCAGACTGGAAGTAAACCTTTCCCACTGCACTGTTCAGTGATTTTAGAGCCATTTGCAATCTTTTTTATTTTATTTTTTTTTAAAGGAAGTCAATCTAGACCTTTCTAGAAAATTCTTCTTTGTTACACAGAAATTAAGGCCAAAGAATATCTTCAAAGTTCTTTCCCTACTTGGTAAATGATAATTTCTGCTTTCTTAAGCAGCCCAGTCCAGGTTTCAGGAGCCAGCATGAGTATTACTGTTTTTTTGGTCTATAACTCCAAAATGATGCAACACTTCCCTCACTCACAATGTGGTTTTCCATTTCTCTGTGATCTTTGGCTTTCCACATGGAGAAAAATTGACATTTCATCCTTTACTGTCTGCTTCATGTTCTGCTTGAATTAGGACAGGTTTAAATGACTTACTGTGGAAGCATAATGCTGTTTGCTCTCATCAGGAGAGCAACACTGCTTAGCCTTGCATTTGTGATTTTTATAAAGACTGCAGTCTGAAGACATATTTGTGCCTGAAATGTGTGAAATTTTAAGTTCATCCATGAGTATATTGTAACAATTCCATCATTACTGTTCATATCATTCCAGCACTCTCTTCTGTGTGTGCTGTGTTGCCATCGGGGTGTCATTTCATGGGTCATTGTCACACACACACACACGAGGGAGATATTCCCCAACTGCATTACTGGCTGATGGTGGAAGAGAAATATAAATTAAAGCTCCCACTTTAATATATGGAAGATCTACTGCTCTGACTGCTCTTAAAATTACTGGAGACCTGGAAGTCCCTCATGGCAACAAATGTCATGCAGTTATATAAGCAAAGACAAACAAAAAAAGCAAAACACACACCCAGAGCACACAAACTAATTACACTGCCATTAGTTCATTGCCATTTGATTGATTATAATCAGTAAAAATAATTTTGAAATTGTATACCCTTCACTGTCACTCACAAAACCTTGTCCTTTATTTATTGTGTGAAAACTTGTCAATAGCCATGCCCTGTCTCAAAAGGGTAATTCATTTTTACCAAGGAACTCCACTACTGCACTGCTTTGGAACCACAGTGAGAAGCTTCTGTCCATGCTTTGGCCTCCTGAATTTCTAGGAACACCCAGAAATACCCATTACACAGACTGACTACAAGCAGCACAATGTCTGTTCAATTGTTTGGCCATGTAGGATAACACTCTCACTGAGCCATTAAAATTGTTTTTACATTTCATTTAATTGATTGACTAGCCTCAGATCTTCATCAGCAAATGAAAATAACTGAGTGTGGACACCAAAAGCAATGACATTTCAGCCATGACCTTGCATGCCCAGCAACAGCCACTGTTCTACAATACAGAGTGAAACTGAAAAAGAGCCCAGAGACTCATCTGAAGCCTTTAAACTTAGAAAGTAACTGCAAACAATGACTGTTAGTAGCTCAACATCATTTATGTCCATAGGAAAAGATTTAATGGTCAGGCCATAAAAATAGGTCATTCCATTGTTTGTATTATCCATGCAGATAAGAAAGGCAATATTGGCACTGGTTACCAAACAAATTGCAGTTTGTCAGGCTCTCCTTTATCTACCTCTTGGACTTAGTTTACTTCAAATCCTTTTGTGCTTTTCTACTCATTGAAGGAATGGGAGACAAAAGGGAAAATCCTTTAAAAAAAAAACCAAAAAGGAATAAAAAGCATCCTATTTTCTTCTCTTGTTCTTTTTTACTTTAAATCTCAACAGTGCTGCAAGGAGAAAAGTCATCTGTAAATGCTTTGAAAGACACTGCCAATGTAGCTTTAAAACAAGATAGAGAGAAATCAGTTACCAAACCAGGAGATTATCCTGAAATCTGGAAACACTCCTTGATGTATATTCATTATGAGAAATAGAAAGAAATCAGGACAACAATCATATCTAAATGGTCTCAAACAAGCCCAGGAAGCTTTATGTTCAGATGGGAGCCAGAAAAATAAACCAGCTGCTCATTTTTTTCTTCCTTTTCTAATTTGAGGAAGAGAATGGATTTTCCCTCAGGAGTACTCCATACACAGGCACTAACAGTGACACAAAATAGGCATAGAATTCAGGCCTGAACATAAGTTATCACTTCTTACAGGGTTTTTGGCTTTTGTTGTTGTAATTCTATTTGTTGTGGTTTTAGGAGAAAGTGGAAATTTGCCCTGCTTTCTGAGCAAACCCAACTTTATCCAGTTAAGACTGGAACAACATTTTAACGAAAAATCAACTTAAATGTTGATAATCCAGTCTAAGTAAAATTCCTATCTTATACCATTGTACTGAGCATGCAACTATCCAAGGATTATGCCTATTACTATGATGGTCAAAGCATAGAGAAGACAGCTGGAGGGTAGAAAAATATTGAACAACAGAGGAAAAAGTCACTATCTTTCAATTACAAGAGAGTTATCCTGACAGAATAATTTACTGAAAACTTGTGGGCTTCAGAGTCAAAGATAATTTTGCAGGGCTCAGCCTAAAATTTACAAATACCTTGGTAATTTCAGTATAAAACTATTTCAGGACTAAAATCTGCCCAAAGTATCTCATGAAGACAGTGTGCAATGCAAAAGATCCATTGAAGTTTTGTGGGTTCTTTTAAAAATCTGAGTCTGATTTATTCCTGTTAGGGAAACAAAAATGAAAACACAGGACTTGCAAATAAACAAATATTTTAAATTAAGACAGTTATTCCCACCGTACTACAAGCTAAATTAATAAATACACACAAATTCTTACTCCAGAAACACCTTCATTTCATCTCTATGTCTATAAAGACAGGCTCTATTTATTTCCATGGATACTTAGCACTACTTGAAGTCATCATTTAATTACCTCTACAAATCTTCAGCAAAATAAACACTGAGGTGGTAGTGACAAACAATTTATAATCCACCTTGTTTTCACCTAAATTGAAAAGTGCATTCTTTTGAATTTAAAACTCATCTCTCTTGGGGTTCACTTCAGCTTGAGCTCTTAAGATATTTACTCTTCTAATAGCTACATGATTGCAGTGGCTGGGCATATCTTCTGTCTATTAATCTATATTTAAACATTCAAAAGTAATGGCAGGGACCTGACAAGTTAAGGAGATTAAGATTTAAGGCTAATAATCAGAGAGAGTTTTTATTCCAAGCTTTTTGCTGATTAAGGGAAATGTCTGAAAAAAGCACATCACCTTTTGTTTGGCATATGGGAAACAGTGAGAGTGGGACAGCACAGCTTTTATTACGTTTGAGAAAAGTAATTTTTTGAGTAATTTGAGAGAAATATATTTATTTCTTTTAATATTTTAAAATTTTTCTAGAGCGTAATCTGATTTATACGTAACAGAACAAAAGATAATATAAAAGTTTTTCAAACTTTCTCAGTAGAAATTCTTTCATTCAAAGCTGTTCTAGCCTATAAGGCAAACAGATTCCATGTCTTTGTATTCATTTATTTGTGAAAACTTTGTTTTGGGTCTTGCATTTTAAGTCCTCATGATGCTCTGCATGGTGCAAAACAGGTGTGTGTGAACTAAAGCTGAGGGGAATTTTAAACAAGCTCATTCAAGTCCCTTCTGAATTTCTAAAATATCTCATAAAGCTCGAAAGACAGGAAAGATCTTCCCCATCACCTACCGATTTCTCCAACAGCAGAAGCCTTTTTATCCTATTAACTTCCCTCTCCCCTTTCTGGAGCAGCCCTTCCCTACAACTTTATGGAGTAGGTGATCTGCAGTGGGTAAGATCAGCTAGAGGAGGTTTCTTAGGATCATAGAATGGGCTAGGCTGGGAGGGACCTTAAAAATTATCTCATTTCATCTCTTCTACCATAGGCATGGAGCAGGCTGCTCAGAGCCCCATCCAGTCTGGCCTTGAGCACTTCCAGGGATGGAGCATCCACAGCTTCTCAAGGAAACCTATCCCAGTGCCTCACCATCTTCACAGGGAAGAATTCCTTCCCAATATCTCATCTAAACTTACTCTTTTTCATTTTGATCCATTCTACCTTGTCCTGTCACCCCAGACCCTTGTAAATAGTCTCTCTCTGTCTTTCCTGTGGGCTCCCTTCAGGTACTGGAAAGCCACAATTAGGTCTCCCCAAAGCCTTCTCTTTTCCAGGCTGAACAATCCCAAATCTTGCCCTTCCTCTTCTGATTGTTTTCATAAAAAAAGTGACAGGCAGTTACTCTGAAATAAGAATAATCTGTTCTGTAAGAAGTTGCCTATAAAACTACAGAATTACAGAAATCTTTAAAAAGCAAACATTTTTTACCTAATCTGCTCTAGTGGACACCAAGGTCTTATGGTTTCAGCCTCTGAGTAGTTGAGCTGATGCATCATCATGGTCTAAAGCCTGGTGTCAGTTGTTGCAGGGGGAGCTCCTTTACATACAGTGTGCCAAGAGCACTCACTGATTTCTTCTTGCAGGCAAGTCTCTGTGAACATGCTCAGTTCTGGACATTTTGGATATATGCTGTGTGGCTGAAACAAAAAAAAGGAAAGAGAAAGTGAGTATTTTTGGTTCCGTTTGGGGATAATCTTGTTTTCCCTTTCACTTCTCTACCTTCCCTTACCAAGCAGGGACTTTCTTTTATATTCTGCATTTCAGATATTCAGGCTACTTACAGTCTTTTACAAAGCTGAGCTTCAATTTAAGAAGTTTACTTTTGACGGCTGGGAGAAATATGTCTGCTTGAGTTCAAATTGTTGTCTATTCAAAAAGAGGGATAGATCACTGTAGTGATCAATAGAGCTTTCTTTGTGCAAGCTGATGCCCAGGAGAATGAAACAGGCATTTGAGCCAGAAATCTCGAGTTATTTTCCTAACAAGCTGGTAATTTTTGGGGTAGGAGACAGGCAAAGGCTTCACATTAGTCATAAGGGAAATTAATGGGTTACTGTTTCAATGTTGCACAAGGCATTGTTAAGGAATTATTTGGAAGTTTCTTTATACTCCCTTTAAGGTTTATACTATATGTGTGGGGAAGAAAGAAAAATGTCTTTCCTTTTGTCAGCAGATTTCTTGATGGACTGGGAGGAAGCAAAACCAACTAGAAACAGTAAAGCATAAATCTGATATTTAGCTAACAAAAAAAAGCCATCTAGTGGGGCAGCATAGCTCATTCTTTATTTTTATTGGCCTTGAAGTTACTTGGATTTTTTCCTTTATTTATTTTCATAGAAATAACTCCACTCGCTACCTGCTAATGTACTTCCACTCCCTTCAACCTTGAGATAAAATACCCAAGAACAAAACTAACATTCATAGCAGCAAGACAAAGGCTGTGCAGCTCCCCAAATCTGCAGCATTTGACTCAGACTGTGAAGCTGAAAGTGGAGGAATTTACCAGCCCTGGTGGACAAACAGTCATATTTCTTGGGAGGACATATAACTTACTCGCCTGTGGCATTTCTCTAGACTCTGTTCCTGACTAAGGCTTTTCCTGCTGAAAGCATAGTCCATTTTCATTTCTTTTCCCATGGGATCCTATGAGTGCTTTACTACTTTCATTTACAGCAGTAGTGCTGCCTTTGTAGAGCTGCATGAAGCTCAGTATATTTGATCACAGGAGGTATTTATATGCAAGCTTTTATAACACATCGCTCAAGGCTCTTCTCTTTCAAGTTTGTTTCCTCAGTTCCTGAGCTTTTATGAAGTGCTGATACTGTTTAAATATAATGATTGCAAATATCTCAGTGAGACTTTTTCACTGATCAAAACTTTGCTAGGCAACATTCTCTCCCATGGATGCCTACAAGGAAGCCAAAGAGAGACTTTTCATCAGGAACTGGAGTGACAGAACAAGGAGGAGTGAGAACAAATTTACAGAGAGTAGGGTTAAATCAGATGTCAGGAAAGAATTCTTTTCCTGTGAGAATGGTGAGGCCCTGGCACAGGTAGCCTGAAGAAATTGTAGAAGCCCCATTCCTAGAAGTGTTCAAGACCAGGTTGGATGGAGCTCTGAGCAACCTGGTCTACTGGAAGGTGTCACTGCCCATGACAGGCATTTGGAACTTGAAGATCTTCAAGTTCCCTTCCAACCCAAACCATTCTAGGATCTCACAGCCTCTCTACGTCATAGGATTCTCACCAGGAATACAACAGAATCATAGACTGGAGATGAATTGAGGCACGTAATTCAGAATTAAATCAAAATTACATCAACAGAATATAAAATAATCTATTCAACTGACAGATGTTATGTTTTCTTCAAATTTCAGACAGAAAAACGCAGGCACACTCTGTGGAGATCATTCATAATAAAACCATTGTTTCCAGGCATGCTCCACATGTTCAGTACTGTGTGGGAGCCTACATATTGCAGACACAACCAAAAACCTCAGAGGGATGTCAAGATGAGCTGCACAGCAACTATCAGATAGCTGGAAATTCCATATCACCACACAAAGCCCTTCCCTGTGCATTTTTCTGTCAGAAAGTTATTTGGGTGATATAGACAAATTGGAAGCCTGTGACACCTATAAATTATAAATAGGTTTACTGTTTATATTGCCTTGCACTGATTAAAATCTAAGCATATTAAGATGGCATAAGAGATACTAGCTTATAAATTTTGGGTAAATATTTTACCTAAGTGTGTGAGAAGCTACTTGAGGCACACAACAGACAGGCATAGTCACATGTCAGAGACATCTAAATTAAAAATAAAAAAAGTTGTCAGAAAGAGGACAAGTTAAGCATAAAGGATTATTGAAAGGCAGAACTTAATCCAAATACAGCAGAAGAATTTCTAGCAATGTTAAAAAACCAACAAACCAACCAAAAAAAAAAAAAAAAAGGAAAAGGAGGAAAGGAGAAATCACATTTTGAAAGATTGATAACAAAATAACATGCAGCAAAGTAAGGAAAATTAGAGAAGAGAGAAAACAACTTTGCTTTCAACTTCACTTAGTGAAATTTTACCAAAGAAAGGAATTAATGAAAAAAAGCATCAAATTTCATCTCATAAAAAAAAAGTACTTAATGTAAAGAATTTACGGTGCACCAAAATATGTCTGTAGATTCAACTTGAGCTAAATTGTCTGCTAAAGGATGGTGAGACATTTTTCTAGAATTCCCTAGAATTTCAGATGGGCTTTATATACATCCTCTGTCATAATGTGTAGTAGTATCAATCTGTACTAGTCAAGATTGATTTAACTTTATAAATTAGAAAGATCTGTACATTGAAGTAGGGAATGTAGGCATTTTCTAAGTAGCTGATAATATCCAGAAGGAAATGCAAGATGTCCCATTTGGAGATGTTACCATCATTGCTGTTTATTACGTTAATCAGTGAGCAGGCTGCTCCACTCACTGTTGAATCCCATGGGTGCAATCCTATTTCATGACAGACTATATTTAAACACTTAGCTTAGTGTCATGGTCTTCCTTTCACATAAATTCAGTGTTTGCTACACCAAACTAGACACAGGGTCTGCTTGTGGGGAAACAGCAAAATTGGTCTCTAAATACATTGAACAGAAACTCGAGGAAATATGAACTCAGAGCATGCCAAAATATTTTGTCCCTTGAAGGTAGCAATGATTTATGCAAACCAGTTTACTCTTTGTGTTGCAAGCATTAAGCAAAGCCAGGGCTTGCTAATGAGTTATCAGGAGAGTGGGAGAACAAGCTAAATAAGGAATCCTTTTAGAGCTGTCAGTGGTAAATTAGGTCTATCAAGACCACAGTAACAATACACAGAGTAGTCACTATTAGGTTAATTCCCTTTGTTGACTTGAAAGGTTGGAATTTAGCTGGAAAAAATAATAAATAAGGAAAGCTTTTGCATCTCAATCAGTTTTGTATTTCCAGGCATCTATCACATATTTAAAGTAGGGATGCCTTTTCATTCCACTGCAAAAAGAGGAGCCAAAAGGAAGCATAATATCAGTGACTATATTATCAGGGTATTCTCACAGAGAACATGAGAGATTGTCAGGGGAAGTTCCATCTGCAACCTTTCTTCAGTTTAATTTGAATTAAATTGGTAAAAGTACATTTTTCTTAATATTTGGAAATATTTTCATCATCCCATCCATCAATCTGAAGATTTAAAAGTAGGTTGAGTTCAAAAACACCATTTGTTGTGACAGCTGATTGCACCATTTGTAGAAAGCAAAGTCATTATCAATCTTCTGTCCAAAAAAAAAAAAGTCAAGGACCAATTTTCCCATATTGACCTTCTTATTAAATCCATGATATGCATATGACAAAGACCCAAAGACCCAAGAGAAGATTTAGAAACATTAATTATACAGGATTTTTTTTTTTTTGCTTAGATGTTTGGTCAGTGGTGGTGTCTATTTTATTTGAGCTTATTTTGCATCCCTTACAGCACTAGAATAACCAAAACATCCTATGGTAGGGATTTAAGTCATCAGAAGCCAAATCTCAGCTTTGAAATTTTCTAATATAGTTTTTGCTCACTCCTGAGACCTTTTATGACGTGGCACAGCTGAGTCAGATCTGGCAACCGTCTTTTAGTTGAGCAGGGAATGTCTCAATCTATTATGCCAAAGCCAGATGGCTACTTTTTGCAAGTGTTTTTCAGCTTGAAAAGGGAAAAGTCAGGATTCTGTGCCAAAAGCTCAGCCCTTCAAATCCACAAGTTAGGGTCAGAGTTGCACAAATGCACCAACAGGGGCATGGGGAACAGGCTATGATTCCCCCAGCTCATTTGTTGCCTATAATTTAGGATACTCAGAGAGGATAATGGCTGGGGGATCATTAAGGTTAAAAAAAAAGATAATAATCTAGCAAGCAACAGATGACTGCTGGGAAATACATAAAAGCATATTTGTGTATTGTGTGGGCAATAATCTTGTTTACAATCACACCACCACAGATTTATTATGTGTCAATGCAAGGTTTTATAAAACCATACTTTAAAATATTATCTTGCATCCAGTATTTGCCACTACATCAATTGCTAAAATTATGTGCTTGCTTCAAGGTATTTTTTTTTTCTTAAAACATCTGTGCATGTGTGATATCAGCAGCGACTTTGCTGCTAGTTCCAATCACCCTTGCATAAACTCATGTAAAATATTTTCTCCACCCCCACAGAACCAAGTGTGAATTTTACTGAAGCATTTAGTTGTCAGGAGTGAACAGAAAATATATTTGGCAAGCCACAGGAAAGGCTCAAACCCCTGTGGAGCTTTCTCTGAATTTATCTTAAGCAGTGTCCAAAATGGAATTCAGGAAAGCTGTTTAGTACATCCAATCCCTTATCTAATCTACATATGTTCGCACAATTATTTCTCTAATAATAAAAAAAAAAAAAAAGATAAAATGAAATACTGTTGCTGGTTACTACTGACAGCTGGAGGTCAGAGAGTAAAAAGCTTTTATAAGTTCTATTTAGAAGTAAAATATGAATGTATAAATACTGTCAGGAAATAACTTATCACTGAGCTGCTACAGCATTCTGACATCTTTGCAATGCAATTTCAGTTCAGGTCACTTCCTATTCTACATGCCTTTTTTTACTGTTTGTTTTTCTAAAGCATAATCGTTTATCAGATGTGATTTCAAGTGTAACTTTTGAGTCACAGTGAAGAAAACATTATATTGAACTACTTTACCTGCAGCACCACATCCTACACGCCGTGACAAGACCATAGATGCAGCTATTGTGTATTTGCCATGCAGGAGCATTATCAGCTCTCATGCCTTTGGCAAAACCCAGGAGACTGAGGGAATGGGAACTTTCAATTAAACCCAGCATTTTTTAGTGTGAACTCAGCTGAGAAGGATTAAAGATTTAGAAACCAGAGGTTACAGTAAGAAACAAACATTGCCCTTGTCATTCCAATTTAACTGATATAAAACATAAAGGTATTAAACTTTTTTTTTCTTTTTTATGGACTCATTAGTTTTTTTCATCTTTTAAACCACAACACAGGCTATACCACACCAGGTTCGATCCTGTGCTCTGTGCAAGCAGAGAAACCTCATTAGAGGATATCACTTCCAGAGTTGTTCTTAGGAAGAAAAGACATCTTTTGGATAACTAAAAAAATTGAGCAGCAGACAGGGCAGTTGTCCAGATGAACCAATAAAAGCTTTTGCTTAGCTACAAGAAAGATGTTGGAAAGTCACTGTGTCTTCAGTCATTCCTTGTTTCCCCTCATTTATTTCTCAAGTCCAGATCACAACCCAAAGAGAAATTTTAATGAGACTGAAGATAGATCCTCATTAATTTACTCCTACAGGAGAGAATTGGCTCCTCCAAGAATAAACAGCACTTTCTCAAGCCTTATCCAGACCATTTTTTCTTTAAAGATATTTCTACTCTCAGAGAACTGCAGCCCTTTTCACTAATGGGCCCAAACTTGGTTTGATTTTTGTCAGTGCTGCAACACAAGGCTGCACAGTACAGAGAGGAGGAAAGTTTAAACAATGGACCTGGGCCAAAGTCTCATGTTCAGGGGAGAAGGAAGCAGTTCTGATTGTCAGATTTTTGGTGTCCTGCACAGGTATCATGATTTCCCAGTCAAGGTTTACACATAAGAGCAACTTTACCTTCATAGGATATTCAGTCACTATACAGCCCTCTGAGACCAACACTTTTACAACTGTGACAATGGGGATTCAGAAATTTTGCCTCCCAATGTATGTCTTCAAGTACAGATGAAAATAAAAACATTTACAGTAGTCAGTCCATCACATATGGTATGCTCAGATTTAATCTTTTTCTTATGCCTAGAAAAAGATCTGCCCCTAGAGTGCATTCCATGGATCCTTTGAAACTAAATATCCCTCAAATTATCTCTTGCAGTTGTGCCATTTGCCTAAAATACCTGCACAGACCCATTTAAATTTGTATCCATTCCCATTCAATCAACAATTGAGAGAAATTAACGGAATGGAACCCTCTGAAGTATGAAAGTCAGTAAAGGGGGAAATAAATGGAAAATTTTTCAGTATTTCAGTTTTTCTGAAATCAGGAACCAAGGTCCTTAGACTTTCTCTTATTGAGGATTACATAGATGTACCTCACATTAAATATAATTTGAGTACAGGTGGCACAGAATTTAACTTCAGTTAAATTCATTCATTCATCAGCTACTATAAACATATTATATGTAAGGAAAATATCCAAACAAATATATATATATATATATTTTAAATATTTTGAATAAGACCAGCCT
>VXBI01014845.1:56697-88621 GCA_013397375.1 Toxostoma redivivum
AATATTTTGAATAAGACCAGCCTAGTTTACAGGGTAATTTAAGTTCGGAAAGAGAAGGAAGGACCATGGCATCACCATTTTGTGCTTTTATAAAACATAGTAGCCTTTGTCACCTACTGTATCAAGGTCCAATTCCAACAATGTTTATTTTATTCTAGTCTATAAAAAAGTTATTCAAGTTTTTAATTTCTTGCATCACTGATGTATAAATTCATTCCCACAGAAAGACTTTGCCCTTGAAGTGCAGTGCCAAGTTTGTCCTGCATATTATTATTATTATCGTCAAATTAGCTATCTCAAAACTCACAATAACACAAATGCAGTTTCCTACTCCAATACAAAAATATTGTCATGGCCCATCCCATCCCATCCCATCCCATCCCATCCTCTCTCTACTCTTCATGCCTACTAGAACAGTTTAAGAAGGAGATTTCTATCCTCAAATGCCTCTGACACACTGAAGAAAGAAGGTATCTAAATTGGCAAAGGTTCACCCTGAAATGCTGCACTCAGCTAAGGCAGTCTGATTCACGTGGCACCAGAGACACAGCTTGGTGGCCTTTTACTCAGGAGTTTATCAGTGAACAGCTTGGGGAATTAAGACCACCTCATTTTGCTATTTCAATTAGTTGCCAGTTCTCACACGCTGTTGCCATGAATCTGATCCAAAGTTCTCATGACCCAAATTCCAGTTCTGTCATTTTATAGATTCCAACTGAGGTGTAAAAAAACTTCCAAAGTGTGTTTTCTTAAATAAGCAAGATAAGATAATAAAAGATCTTCAAAGGAATCGAAAATGTTTCTTAATGTCTCTATGGTCCTTTTATTTTGCTAGTATATTTTAAGCAGTCAAAATTAAAAATACTGAATTTTTAAGCTCTTCAAACCATGCCACTTATCTTGCTCTATTTGGCTAGCACTTTTTACAGTGGTATTCTAACTTTAGTTAAGACTTCGAGATATTTTGTTTAGTACTTGAAAAATGTGCTGCCTAAAATCAGGGCAAAAATATATAAAAAATGGTATATAAATGGTCTTTTCAATCTAACACCACCTCAAATTAGGTTTATCTGTAGCTGAATGAATGATAGATATATTAAAAGAAATAAAACCATATTTTGTTGCCATTGAGGTACTTCGAAGTAAATAGATATTTTTTTCCATATCGTTATAATGTTTATACAAGCAGAGAAATGTTTATAAGTGGGCACTCAGTTCACCAAAAAAGTCACTTATATTTCCCCTTTTTAAAAATAATATATGATCTCTAAAATTACTAATTAATACTAAAAATGAAAAATAACTACCATTATGCCATGGGCGTGACTGGATCCTATTCAAAGCTATTCAGCAATAATTAGGACACCAAGACAGCTGTTAACATTGAAAATGTGTAGTTGCAGTTATTATTAGTTCAATAAAATTTGATGGATAGAAGTAAACTCTTGGTCTCAAATGTCTTTGGGAAAAAGAACTTCATTCTAACAGAGAAATTAATACTACAGTTAATGTGACTCAAGTAGGTCTTTTCTCCTGTGGTTCTTAATAGTTCACATGTTTCCATTGTTACAGCAAAGTAGATTGGAAGTAACATTTCAGATTGATAACAAAACCAAAGCAAAATTCTGATAATTGAAAAAAACCTGACCCTTCTGTTTACAAGAGTTCTATTCCACTCACAGATAATGATTTCTGTTGGTTCTATAATGAATATTACTTGAAAATTACAAGCCAAAGAAACTAAGAAATACTTAAGGCTTTTATGTTTACCAGCACAACAATATCTCAGGTAAGTGCCTGCAATTTTCTGGTTTCTACTTGTCTCACCTTCCAGTCTGGTCTTTGTGGAAAATTAAGAACCAAGAGCCTTATTTACCCAAGTTCTATATCTGGCTGCCTGAAGTTTGAAAGTTGCTAATATTGGTCTAAAACTAATACTCAAAGTAGAAAACTCAAGGAAAGAAATATGTACTGCGTACTACACATCTTATTTAGACTTAAAAGCACCTTTTATAAAAAAAAAAAAGAAATCCCTATGGACAGAGATGAATTTAAATAAACTAAACCTCTTAATATTAAAAAGAAATTCAGAAATTATTAAGAAATTACCATTCATTTAAGAAAAATTATCAAAGCTTGTATGAAGTCTATCTTCTTCTCAGGTGTAAAGGAAACAATCTCTGGTAGGGAACTGGTCTGCTCCAGACTAACAACCCCTTCTTTTTTCTGTGGCTCACCTCCCTGAACAGACTGATTGCTAATGCACAAGCATCAGAACCAGAGCACGTGTGCTCCTGAGACTTGCATTTTCCATGGATATACATGCATGAATATTCATGCAAATGAAATAAAATGGCCTTGAACACTCTGAAAGTTATTTCATGGCTACAATTTTAGGGCTTAGTCAGAGGATATATTTGTTTTGTCACTATTACAGTCAAAGTATAGGAACTGTCAAGGGAAACAATTGGTCAAAATAACATTAAAAATACAAAGATTGATAGTGGTGAAGGTTATTGTTGCACTGATTATTATATTTTGAGCAGGTATTTTACATTCAAAGAGCTTTGCAACCTTGGAAACCTGATGAAATGCAGGATATAAACATTGAGTGGTGCTTCTATCAAGGCAACTGGTAATGGAAAGAGATTTTATATAGTTACTGATGAAATGTCTCACTTTTATACCATCAGCGTTGAACTGTTGGCAGATAGCTAGTATTAGGGATGTTTATTTTGGAGAGACAGGAGTCTTTCTTGTCTCTTTTTATTCTAAGCAAGAAACTGAACTCATCTTTAAACAGTTTCATCCTTTTCTCTATTCCTTTTGAGGAGAACCTAATATACTTCTCTCTGCTGACATTGAAAAAAGGCAAGGAGAAGGACAGTAAAAATCTGTTTTACCTTCATCAAAAAGGAACACTATAGTTCCTACACTATTTAAAAACTTTGTGAAGTCCCTTTACAGTCTCAGGGAAGTCCCAGATTGAAATAATGTCACAAGGGGAGCAGAGATTGAACATAGCAGTAGTTTAGTGTCTTCTATGTCCTCTTCTGGGTGAATGTATGTTGCCCTGGCAAGAGAGTGGGATTTTATGATGTAGTAATGGGCCTTTTCCATCTCTAATTACTATCTCACTGGGGCACTGTGAAGATTATTTAGTTAATGTTTGCACAGCTTTCTGACCATGTAAAGTACTGCTAAAGTGCTAAGCATGACTATTATCATCCAATTATACAATCAATCCAAATCTGAGTAGCACTAAAGTAAGTTCCAGTTCCAATTATGCTAATGAAAGTGCAAAGGGACTGTACATCCAGAGGTTCCTACCCGGTGCTGTTGCAGTACCTTTGAGAATCCTCATTACAGTGACTTTCCCCAGCACACATTAAACACATATTTACCTGGCTGTGAACTTTAGGTATGTGCCTGAATGGGAACAATGTCAACCAGGGCAGCCCTGGAAGACAGATGGTGAGTACTGAGATGCTCAACTGATACTTACACTGGGGTCAGTCTGCAGTACCAAAGCATCTATTCCAAATGAACACACAGTCCAGGATAATTAGTCTCCTGTTTAAACTGGCAATGCCCTCACTGAAGAAGCAGCAGAGCCCTGGGGCAGAGTTCAGGTGGGGGGAATGGCTTGCCTCTATTTTGGAATTTAAACTGTATTGAAATGACAGACAAGATTCCCCATCTGCCTTTCACTGTCAGTTGTGGAAGTTCATCAGGTAAAAGAATGGAGGGAGAAGTTAAATCTTTCTGCAGGACTGGGCCCCAGCATCATCCTGAAATATGGCAAATATCTGCAAGCAGACCAATAGAGGGAAGGATTCTTTTTTTCCCCCCCTCTTCATTTCTGTGCTCCAGAGCCCCTACCTAAATCTAATTCCACTACAGTTAAGAACTGGTGTATAAAAATAAAAAAAACACCTCAAACCATAACCCCTGGCCATTTAGCTATATCAGCAGAAGCTTCTCTCCTCAACAGAAGCCCTAGGAAGAGGGCTCTCTAATTACAAAGCATGGTAATATGACCTATTTCAACCTGCCCCTTTACTATTTCAACTGGTAATTAAAGATCAGGATAGGATGTGTCTTCATGTTAGTTTGGAAAAGACTTTTGGGGTTTATTGATGGTTCCCCATTTCCCTATGCATCTCTGTATGGCACAGTTGGTGGCCTGCTTCCTGATAATTATTATCATTACCCAATAGATTTCCTGACTCAGCAGGCATCTGACACCTTGGATACTGCTCTTTATTTCTCCTGGTGTTTTCCTTTGGTTTGTATAGCTGCAGATTATATCCTTGACTAAGGAGTTTACCAGTGTTGGAGAGTCCTGGGACAATAAATGCAGTGCATATTCCATGAACTCTCCAGATGTAGGAGCCTGTTACACAATTGTGGGAAGTGTTGCCATTCAGGAGGGGTTTTTAGTCCTGGGTTTGCAGTATCACTGTTAATACACAAGTAAACAACAAACACAGTAAACTGCTGAGCTATTTGTGTCTTCCCTCTAGGTGCTGTTTACTACTTGGCTTTCCATTTAAAGACTCTCCTTCTCACATCCCTGCAAACTTTCCCCTGTAATAGATTTAAAAAGAAAAGGAGACGGGGGAAATGATGTATTCAAATCATTGTCTCACTGCTCAAGTTAGTGTCACACAGTCTTCTTTGCACATAAAGAGTATCCTGGTCTGCAAACATTTTAATTTTCTCTAAGAAAACCAAGTGCAACTCTTCCATCTTCACTCTTTTACACTCTTCCTTACAGAAGGAAGATGTGACTGAGGCTATGATCAGCTGTGACAGCCTCAAAGGAAACCAACAATCACTAATTCTGAAACACAGACCTCAGTTATCCATTCAGAAATATATGTATCCCTTTAAGCCTCTCAGTACAGCTGTACTACAAAAGCAGATTTATTTCTTTTATTCTTACCAATATTTTTATCTGAATCTTTCAGAGACTTTAAAGCCTTATTCATTCTTGAGGAATCTTAGACTTCTGCCTTAATCTGTATTTTTTAACACATTAAAATTTCATTTTATTAAACTCTTAGAAATCATAACTGCTTCCCATATATATTATCTTAGCAATCATGCAAAGGTAGTAGAAGTAAAATGGAAAATATAAATGGATTACATTTTCTTAATAAAAACATGATTCTTCAAAACATAACTATTCAACTGTACACAATACTACAATCTATTGCATAACAAATTCAAAATGCAATACCATAAAATGCTGTGTCAAGACACAGAAAACTGAAGCCAAGTAAAAACTTTGGGCACATGGGTATAGCTATGAAGATACATATGTCCTGAAAAGAGTGTGTAATTAAATAATTACCTTAAGGATTGAGCCTCAGTTATAATGCTGTGTATACAAAGAGAAAGTTTTTCAGTGGAGTGAAATAAAAGGAAACCTCTTGGAACTTTTTTGATATATATGAGTGTAACTTAATATTATTTCTGGATGATTACAGAGATGATTAAGGCTGTTAATTAATTAGTTTATATAAAAATGGCAGTTACTGACCAAAAGCATCCCTCTCAAAACCCAGATGTCCTGTTTCTAGGATATGAAAATTCTCACACCTTTAAACCTGCAGCAATGCTTCCAGCACCAGACATAAAATATGAAATAATACAGCTACTATTTCACTACAGTGTATGCACTTGAGCATTATTATGGAAAATAAATCTTTTAGCATGTTACTCAAAATCTTACAGAAATTTCCTGTAACACCATGGATTATCACAGGTTTTCTTGTACAGCATGAAAATTTTTGAGCATTATGTAAACTACTGTGCAATCACAATGAAAAGTACTGTATATAGAATTATATCCCTTAATTTACTATAGATATGTAATAATATGATTAGAGAATCAAATAATTTATTTTCTGATGGCAACTAGGTTGCCTCAAGTATCTATAGGTTGTTCTTATTACCTGCATATGATGTGCCTTGAAGAAAAACATAGGACATATTCCATCTGTAGTTTTTGCTTATATTTCTGCTATATTTTGGTGTGATTTATGATCTTTTTATTTTATCTTATGTGTGCCTGTGTTCATGTATATGTATCTATTGTGTTTTGGGAAGAGATTACCTTTGTTCTGGATTACATTTTAAATTTTAAACCAAAAAAAAGCTACACTGTTTTCTTTTATGACCTGCTATGACATTGCAAACATTCAGATGAAAAAATATAACACAGGTTTGTATTACAGAAATTAATATTAAAAAAAAGTTACAGATTCTGCATGTGGCTCTTGACTAGAAAGGTTATGCTCACCTCTGTGAAACACTGGTTTCATCCCAGATGAAGTGAGAATGGTGTTTTGCCTTGTGATGGGTTAACCTTGCTGCCTGCCAGAAGCTCATCCAGAAGATCCTCTACCTCAACAAGCCAGGGAGGGGAATAAGATGGAAAACACCTGAGTGAGCCTCACTCCAAGCAGGTCTCTTCTCACCTTGCTATCACCATGGGTTACACACAGTCCCTACACTGCAGGAATGGGGTTGTGGCCAGTCCTGCTCCTTCTCACTCATTTCTTCTGCTATACCATGGTCTTTCCAGAGGTTGGAGGGGACCCCTGCTTGGGCTCCTGTCTCTCACACTGTTCCCCTCACCCTTCACTGCCAGAGAGGTCTTGTTCTTCCTTACACAGACTTTTCCTGAGGTTCTGTTATTGGCTGAAGGGCTGGACTGTGCCTAAAACAGAGTCTGTCTTGGTTTCTAGCACAAGAAATCCTACAACATTGGCATTCCTCTTGTTATGAGTCAGAGACCCTGTGTCAGCTGTGGGAAAAGCTTGATTAGAGCTCCTACCTAACTAGAATCATAAAAACATAAAATATCCTGAGTTGGAACGGACCACAAGGATCATTGAAGTCCATCTCCTTGCTTTGCATGGGACAGCCACAAGAATACCACCAAGAGTTGGCCAAACTCTTCTTGAGCTTCTTCAGGTTTGGTGCTGTGACCACTTCCCTGGGGAGCCTTTTCCATGCCCAGCCACTCTCTGGGTGAAAAGCCTTTTCCTAATATCCAGCTTAAACCTCCCCTGATACAGCTTCAGGCCATTTCCTTGGGTCAAGGCATTAAAGAGATCAGTACCTGCCCCTTCTCTTCCCCTTATGAGTAAACTAACTGCAGTGAGGTCTCTCCTCCAGGCTGGACAAACCAAGTGCTCTCAGCTGCCTCTCATACAGCTTCCCCTTCTGACCCTTCACCATCCTCATGGTCTTCCTTTGGACAGTCCTTAATATCTTTATATCTTTCTTAAATGGTGATGCCCAAAACTAGACATAAAGTAGAGCGAGACAATCCCCTCTCTCATTAGGCACCAAAAAATTCAAAGTACATTTTTTATTTTCTGCTCTGTCAGCTGATCTCTTCATCTCCAGATAATTCAGTCCATTCCTGTGTCAGTGGAGAAATTATGAGTTTTCCCTATGACAGCAGCCCCAGCACCCTCCCTCTGCCATCACAACAGACATCTCAGATAAGCCAGGTACCTCCTTGACCTCCGTCAGGCCAAAGCAGACGGTTCCCAAAAATAGCTGTTATAAAGGGTCATTGCATTTCCCCTGTCCCTGGCCACAGGAGATGAGTTTGCAGAGGCAAAGCCTCCCTGCTGAGCCAGCTCAGTGGTGGCTGGCCAAATGAGAGGCACCACAGGGAATATTATGCAACTTGGGGCTGTGCCATTGCGTCTGTGTGTTGGGCTAGAGGGGAATCTTATGTTCTCACACACAACAAACCCAACCTCCAGCTGAGATGGATGCAATTTCAATTCACACTTGCTTTTGCAGATCCAAACCCTCAAGATAAATATTCAGAAAAGTGAAGTATTATACCAAGAAGGCTTCTCAACCTCCTTCTGTGTGTCATGAAATTTATGCATAAAGAATCTCTCTGTATAAAAACTGTGCATGTGTGAGAGGAGAAAATCACAGTTCAGGCTAAAATTTCTGACTAATCTGCCCTTTCTTCATTCAGCTTCTCAGTTTCCTTTGCCTGTCTCTTGACACATCTTCACATTGCAACTAGAGCTTGTGGTGGACAGGACTGACAAACAGAGTGCTCTGAGGCAATGTAAATCAACAGAAACAGTTTTGTCCCAGGGCAGATATTAGGAATAAACTGGAAAGTCTGGGGATGCAACAGAAAAGAGGGAAAGAACATTGCTGGACCTGGAAAATTTATCATCTTCAATATGCTAGACCCAGTGCCACAATTTCTGATGTCTGTCATTTATTGTCCCCAGCTCTGCCAAAATCTGATGAAAAATACTGATTTAAGGAGTACCATTTTCCTTGGTTGTTTATTTTCTTTCTGGTTTTACAAAGCATTTGCCTCCTGTTTTGGGAAGATCTGTGGTATCTTTTGAAAATCCCCTATAAAAAAAGATTTCTGACAATTTTTTATACACTCTCCAGATAAAAAATAAGGTTATTCCAGATTTCACATTTTGATTTATTTCAAATGAATTTAAAAAGAATTGTCTTTATTTCATTAACTAAAGGGATTTCTACACAATCCAATCTCAAACAATTCATGCAACTTTGCAGAGATTTCTGGTTAATATAATCTTTTAATGTTCACAAACGTATCTTATTTTTAGGCTTGTTCTGTAACAAATTTCAATATGGCAGTCAGGGCCAATCAGACTTTGCCAGGACTTATACATCACTGAAAAGTCACAAAGAATGATTGATGGATTTTTTTTTTTTGTAAACAAAATGGCATATATTCTACTTTTATGTCTATTTAGTTTAACTAAGCAATTATAGAAAGCAATTACAGTGAGTGAAAGAAAAAAATCTAAAGGTGTTATTCTCACAAAATAGTATTTAAAATAAGTTCCTCAAGCACTTTGCAAATTTATGAAAGACCTTTTATTCTTTCATTTTTAAGAGATCCTTCACATGCTTTTGTACACTCAAGTTACTACATGGAGTGGTAAGACCCTGTGTGCTTGACTGGTCTGGTGACTTAAGCAGTGCAAAATAGACTTTAAGCTCTACTCAGGTTTAAAAGATCAGGAAAGACTGAGACATCTTTCCAAAGAGAGGAGATTAATTCTTGCATATGTACGGTAGAGGGATTTTAGTAAATTGAAAATTGTCAAATATTGTTTTTTAATCACCTAAGACTACCCTATACATTATTATATAAACTTTTTTTCAATGTGAATTAAGGACATTCATGGCTGAACCAACTTTATGGACAGCAACAGATATATATATGCAAATATATGACTTCATGAAGTACTAATAAGTCCTCTCTTTCCCCAAATACTTTGCAGAAATGGCTCAAAATCAAGTTGCACTTTGTCTTGTCTAAAGTTTACGCTGTGCTAGTAATAAATTCATATTATTCTTTGCCTTTTTGGCAAAATTGCTTTGAACATTTTGCTTGTGTCTCAAAAAACAAGAGCCATCTTTCAATTTCCAGGCTACTATCAAGTGAAGCTAAAACCTCTCTGAAACCTAATTTCATTTCAAGTCATATCTAAGAAAAAACACACAGTCCAGCATTTCTCAGTCTTGATACTATGTCAATTAATAGAACAAAATAGTGTCATCCACATACTTTCAGAGAAAGGAAAGCTGAATTCCTTGAAAGCTGTGGATTTTTTTGATCCTCTGAAATATTGCAACTATTGCTCATATATTTTCCCCCAAAACTTCAATGATCCATTGCTAAATAAACTCCCCCAAACCACACCCAAAAGCAAAACAAGTCTCTTCCTCAAAAGCCCAAGGTTATATCAAGGAAAATGGTGACAAACTCTGACTTTTCTTTTTTGATATAATTCTGGATTGTCTACTTATTTCAGGAAAGCATGGAAGAAGAGAAAATGGCTGAAAAACAAACTTGGGAAAAACACTGTCCAAAACATAAGATTTTTTTTTTTAAGCAGGATAGAAAGTTCTTCTAGACACAAGACTATTCAAGTGAATTTCTATACAGTCAAAGGGCCACAATCATACCATGTGCATTGGAAGAGTGCACCAGTTCAGAAAATTTTTACAATTCACCAAATGAGATGGCTTGGTAAAATTAACAATCGTAAGCACAGCAAAATCCATGAGTGAGAGTTCAAAATTTTGAAAATAATGAATACAGAGTTCAAGACTTGAAAATCTGCAGCAAAGGGCTAGAAAGAGTGGTAATGTGGCAAAAGTGGACAATCCTTCAGCTTCCAATCACAAAACTTGTTTTTTTTTCTGAAAACTCCAGACTACCAAAACACATATTTAAGAAATAACCTCAAATGTATAATTTCTCATTTATGTAAGCACCTACAAAGATAGTGAAACATACAGAACTTTGCAACTTAGCAGTTACCCAGAAGTAATACAAGGTATTAAGCTTGAGGAATTATATTGATAGTAGCAGATCGTGCCTGTACATGGAAAAAAAAATATTAAACACCAGAAGAAAACAAACATACTGGAATAAGTTCTAGGCTTAGAAGAGTGATGGTTGCCATTCTTGCTGGAGCAATAACCTAAGGCTTCTTTCTTCATATAGGCTTAAGCAAAAAATGTATTAACACAGAGGGGTTAATTAAATTCACAAAAATATTAATACATCATCTTTAGATGAGTGAGCTTCAATTAAGTAGTAATGGTGGATTAAATGGAATATGCATTAATTTAAATAAAATGCTTTTACGGGGATTCAGAAAATACTCCTGAATTATCACTGTCTGCTGAAATTTTTCCATACAACAAACCCTAAATTTGTGAAGGGAATTTCAGTGTAGTGTATATTCTTTTGCTGGTTCCACAGCCCCATTTTTAAGGTGCAGATGGCAAAATCGACTACAATGGTGGTTTACTACTTGTGCTCTCTCTAGAGTTTTAAGTTCAAATTGCACCTATAAAAAGGGGTAATTAGTCCTTTTTGGTTTATTACTCTTAGGGGAAAGGAAGCAGTTTCAGTTAACTATCGACTAGACACCACTCCAGATTAAATATCCTGGATTCAGTACCTTATCCTGGCTTTCAAATACCAGACTGAGAGTTCAAAGAAAGTGGGAAATGTCACCTTCCCAAACATTATGGACTATTAATTATGTCTTTGCAGTGAACTTTCTCAGTGCAATTAGTCTACAGTCATGAAGATCATTCTTTATAAAAGACTATAGGCTGTAACAAGGTTAATTCCAATTTAAACTGTGTTAATAACAAGAATGACTGCATTCAGACAGCTGAATAATTATCTGATAAGCAAAGTATGTGTAATGAAGCAGAAAAAATTGACTAATTTTAAAACAAGCATGGCTATGCAACAACGTATATGTTTGTCTTTCCTAGCACTGTTGCTTCCCTACACTATCTAGTTCTCTATGGAGAGGGATTCATAAAGCAAATTATGTTTAGATATAGGTAACTGTAGGTAAATACGCAGCTGCATGTGAGAGAAATTTGACAGCAGCTTTGAAATGTGTGCCTTTTGGGGTCACTTAGTGAAGAACTGCGCAGAAGATTTCTGTGCCTTTGCTTTGACACACACTCTGCTCGTGGTGGGTGGTGACTGAGGGTGAGCAGGAGATCCCAGGGTGGAATTTCATGTCACTGCTTCCCCGGCGGCAAGCCTCGTTTAAAAGATTACTGAGCACCTTTTTTCCCAAACCTCGCTTTTTTTCCCAGTGAGTTTATCACACACTAGATAATAATCTAAAATGAGTAAGTGACAAGTTGCTGTGCAGAAAGTGCCACAGAGAGAGCTGTGCTGATTCAGCTGAAGGGGGCTTGTATTTCACCAGGAGGGGAAAGCCAGAAAGTGAAAAGCCTTAGTACAGTACATTCAAGCACAATCAACAAGACAGAGCCAGCCCATAACTTAAAGTATTTTAGAAACTTAGGACTGAGCCTTTACCTTTCAGATCTTTTGAGAAATAAAAATAACACTCATTGAAATGCTTGTAACCAAACAGCCAAAATGTTTAGCTTTGCAAGAAACTGTAGACAGTGCTATTTTCTTATGGAAAGGAGACAACTGGGCTGGGACTCCTTTCATTTTTTATCTAAGAATAATTAATTTCCTGTGTTTTAATTTCTCTCATAGAAAAGAAGAAAAAAATACTCTCTATTGTTCTGAGATTCAAAACCCATTTCTGACAGAAATTCAGATAACTACTCTACAATGATAGTCAGTTATTATGAAATACCCAAGAAAAAAAAAAAAACTTTTCGGTGGTACTGGCAGAATAATACTTAAAGCCTCTGTGGTCAGTTGAGCTTGGCTGGACACCAAGTGTTTACTAAGACATTCTATCACTCCTTCCCCTCAACTACACACAGGGACAATGTGCAGTGTAAAGCTCTTGGCTTGAGATAAGGACAGGAGATTACTTACATTTTACTGTCATGGGCAAATGAACTCGACTTGGGGGAAATAACTTAATGTGCTGCCAACCATCTGTAAGAGATTAGGATGAGAGAACAAAACACCTTCTGCCCTCCCTTCCTTCTTACCAGGCTCAGCTTCACCCTTAACTCCTGAGTGGTGCAGGGGGATGGGGAATTGAGTGACACAGTCTGTAACTCTTAGTCTCTGCTGCTCTTTCCTCCTCAGACTCTCCTCCTCCAGCATGGGGTGTCTCTCCTAGGAATCCATCGCTAATGAACTTGTCCAGCATGAGTCCTTTTCACAGGCTGCAGTTCTTCCAGAATGGCTCCAGTGTGGGTTCTTTCCATGAGCAGCCCTTCAGGAGCAGTCTGTTCCAGCTTGGGACCCCCACATGGAGCAGCTCCTGCCAGAAACCCTGCTTCTCCATGAGCCACTGCTGCTGCCAGGAGCATCCCTTACCCTCTCTTGAATTTGCCATCACACTGGTGCTACTAATGTCACTGCTGGCCTCAACTTTGGCTGGTGGCAGGCTTGACTTGGAGCTGAGTGAATCTGGCTCTTTTCGGAATGGGGCCAAAACATTGCCACATAAACCCAATACAGCCTCCACTAAGAATTGCTGTGGAAAGAAAAAGATCTGATAAACAAAACCAGATTTTATCATAAATAATGGATGTTATCTCACATGCAGACATTTGCATTTGTTTGCATTTCCAGACATTTGACTGGAATTGAAAAAAATACTTACAATGAAATGATGAAATATGATCCATCAGACAAATATTGCAAAGTCCTTCATGTATATATATAAAACCTATGATGCATCATTTTTATTAATGAGGGTCAGACTGATCCTGGAGTATGGTCATGAATTGCTTCCAAAAATTATAATCCTACTTTTGGGATACAAATAAACTTTAAAAAGACTGTTCAGTTCCATGGTAGTATAGTTACTATCCTAACAGTATGCATAGATCCTCCATGGACACAAGGGTGTATTTCTATTGGACTGGTCAAACTCTGATAGACTTTTTATGCTGGACCATGATTTAAGATTCAGGACATAAAGGTGATAATGGTGTCACTACAAACACCCTTTGGCATGAACACAGTTGAGAAACAGGACAACAAACATTGGCAAAATTCACTAAATTAACATCTTCAAAAGAACTTAAGGGTATGAGGTAAGGTTTATCATTCCCCCTATCCTTTTTGCTCCCTTTCATTAATTTTAAATTTTTTTTCCTGTGATTTTCCAACTTGCCTTCTTTACCTTTGAGTCTTCTAGCCTTTCATTTATAAACCTCAATTCCTTATCAAGTTCTCTCTTCTATATAAGTCAGCATGTTCCTTATCTGATCACTACTAAAGCATTTGCATTCCAATGGTTTCCCTCACCAAAGACAGTCAGAGGCCATCATTACCTCTCAGTTCAGAAAATTTTTCCAGGTTCACCACTTCCTTTCTTTCAAGAAATCAGGCAACTGATTTACTGATAGTTAATACTACTAATAATGATGATAGTAATAACGACATAAGAAAATTCTACTTACATAATTTGTGTAAAGGCACTTTAAAAATATTGTTCCCATTGATCTCCTCTAAATATCTGTGTTAAATGAATTAAATTATTAGTATTAATATTTATTAATATTAGTATTAGTGTTAATATTCAAGAGTGACTGAAGAAGGAATCCACACAGGTGGCACAAGATGGATATTTGCCCTGGTAAATTCCATCCTAGGTTTAATCTCACATGTCTACCTACTCTAGATTTGATTTATTCAAGATTTTATTTAAATATTCTATTTTTTCTCTGTTTTCACCCATTATATTTCTGTACACAGCATGACAATTATGGGCATGTTTCCAGTAAATCTATGAATAATTCCTGTGCAAGGTAATCATGACCAATTTGTATCACGCGAATTAACTGAGAAATGAGCTAAGCTTTAAACTGACTGAATTTTCCAGGAGGCAGAAGTTATGCGAATAGCACATGGGCATGCAAAAAGAATACTATTTGCATACCAGAATCAAGATAACTTTTCTTTTCTTTTCTTTTCTTTTCTTTTCTTTTCTTTTCTTTTCTTTTCTTTTCTTTTCTTTTCTTTTCTTTTCTTTTCTTTTCTTTTCTTTTCTTTTCTTTTCTTTTCTTTTCTTTTCTTTTCTTTTCTTTTCTTTTCTTTTCTTTTCTTTTCTCCATAGTGGAGTGGGCAAAAGAAAAAAAAATAAGGAAATGAGTTGTCATGATGCACAAAAAAAGAGTATTGAATTCAGATAGTTGTTGATTAGGTTTTCTATAAACGATGTGACTTCTGCAGTGAACCCAAGAAGAAGCTCAGTCATTACTCACGTACTCACATGTGGGACTTGTCATGCTGTCCAAGTTTTCCCAGTTAGTGTGGATGGAGTTGTTTTCCCTCCAGTGAGACAGTTCTGCTGTAGATATTTAATCTCCTGTGGTTTAGAAGCCCCACACACGCATTATTTGCCCTAAGCCTCAAAAAATTTTGCCTCCCAGCCCTGGAACTACAGAAAGGAAATACTGCTAAGGGACAGGATTTGTGAATCTTAGTAATGGATCTGCAACTTTCTAATTCCTAATTAAATAGTGTGTTCCTAATCCTTAATTTTAATCTAATGTTTTGTACACAAGAGGAATGCTGATGGGCTGTGAAATTTCTAAGGCATTCTTGGTTGGAGTCTTTTCTGATCTGAGTGAAGGGAAATTCAAATGCATATCACTATAGATTCCTTTATTTGCCTAACTCTTTTAGACTACTAAGAAGTAGTTTTCCTATCTGGTAAATAATTATTTATTAGTGCAATATCTAATTTTCATCATGACTGATCTCATTCCTCGGTACTGTGGTGAGAGATCAGGGGCATTTTTATTTGCCATAGAAGTAAAGAATTGCAAACAAAAGAAATTATGCAACCAAAATCCTATTCTAAAGGAATATTAAAGTTGGCCAGCCTCAAGCTCTGTAACAAGGAAAGATCAGATTATTGCATTTTTATCAAAACTAATTGAGCTGCTTCATGAATATAAAATATGGTGTTTTGGTTAACTAGTCCATGCATTGCTTCATACAGTGAATATCACCCACTCTGGGCCTGTAGCTGAAATTTCTTTTTCTTCCCTTTCTGAAGCTCCAGGACACACCTGTCGTGTCCTGGTCAGCTCTCATTGATTGATTCCCTTGTGGCAACAGATAAAGCCTGTGCCTGTCTAGTGAGTGCATTCAGATACACCCTGGGAGGCCACAGCAGAGAAAAGATCTGTCCTTCTGCTTTCAGAGCTCACAGGGGGAGCTGTGTCAAAAGTACATTTGGTATTTCTGATAGTAATTGGGGCTCTGATAGTGCAAGTGATGTACCCCTGCTCCTGATTGCCTCATCTGTGCACCATGGAGTCCTCCTTGTGGGGAGCTGATCTCTGGTCAGGCTGGCAGAGCACATCAGCAGCCACCTAGAAAGAATTTCACTGTTTTCTCCCCTGAAGTGTTTCTACTCCAGCTGAGCAAGGCAAATTGCTTTGTGTGTCTGATTTCTATCTCCTACACTCACAGTGGGCTTGTTTCCTCTACCATCGCTCCAGTGCTTAACTCCATTCTGTTCCTGGACCCTCATTGTCACTCACTAAATACTTCTAGAAGTTTTAGTGCTGTAAATATGTGTTTAGGGCAGCTGTGATTGCTGGATCCCTGGTAGCCAGCAGTGCATCTGCAGTTTTTGTTGTGATGTTTACAGCACGCTATGAATTCTGTCCTGACCTTGTCAAAATTTATTTCCCTCCTGCATGTCTCTAAGCAGTTATTTAGTTTTCCTTGTTTCCTGTCAGTTTCTAGGAAGGTTTCATTCTCTGTGCCGTAATGAAAATGTTTTGTCCCTGTAAAGACAGTTTACTTGTTATTCATAGCATTAAAAGGTGGTATTTCTGCCATTTTCAAAAGCTTGTTAATAAATCTGGTATAACAGCACCCTTGTAAATGCTGATTTCAGTTCACATATTCTGCTGCTTTTTCAAATTTCAAGCTTGCCCTCTCACATTTCCCTTCTTGTCAGATGACACTTGCCCTAAGTCTCAGATGCTAATTTTTTAGCATCATGTCACAGCTGATTCTCGAGAAGCATGCTCTCTGTAGTTAGCATTTGAGATCTTACTACTCTCCTTCTAATGGTTTATATTTTATAAATAATCCCGTTTCAGTAATACTATTCTATGTCACAAAAATATAGACTTCAGCTTTCACCTTGCACAAAATGTTCTGCTAAACCTCAGTAAAACAGGGTGCAAACTACCCAAGTGAAGTGCATCACATTATAGTCATTTTTACAATATTTACAAAACACATACTCTACCCATACTTACTAAAAACAGACTGAAAATAGAACATACTTTTCTCCATAAAATGCACAAGCTTTCTGTTAAATCCACTGCAGAAATAACCCCGTGTACCACTTTCACTTTGCTGTGGCAGCAGTAACAGATACTCAGAAAGCAGATGGCTAACCCTCTGAATAGCATTATTCATTTCCATAATAACATTCTAAAGACCACAATGGTGCACCTGTTCTAAACCCTTCTTTTTTAAAGATAAAGTACTGTCAACTTTCAAATATATAGCCTAGATGCAGGACTAACTGTGATTTTAATGGAAAAAAAGTGTTTGGATCTGGAAATAGTACTGCATCACCAAAAAAGATTAAATTTTCTGTCTCTCATTCTTCCAATCAGTTCTGTGGCAGTGGAACAGATTCTGACTGACCTAAGGACTGGAGTTACTTTCCCTTAGAGCAGGTCCCTCAGCACAGCCTGTCATGTTTCTGCAATCTGAACATGCAAAGATGCTTAATTATTACTCTGCAGTATTCTCATTAATGATATAGGATGCTTTCAGAGCAGGATCTAATCAACTAGTGAGTCTGGCTCACTGTAGGGGTCACAGTGAGCCCCCTTGGTTCCTTAGGGAAGAGTTAGGAATATGGAATTGCTGTACTGCATCGAAGTCAGGGTTCACTGAACCCTCTCTTCTGTGTATGATGCTGAGAGTAGCTCAAGTGCTGCAGAACTCTGTATACGACTCCTGTGGGAAATATGGATTAATTTCCATCCTAAATCTTGAAGTGAAACGATTGCCTGAATACCCATATAAATTTCCAGTTTCTTTTAGAACCTTGTTAAAGTCTTGGCTTTGAAAATTGAGTCTGTGACATGATGACAAGTGTGCTCTACCCCTTCGGGTGACAGGTCTTGTACAGCCCAAACCAGAGGTCAAACTGCAGCCATAGCTCTTCTACTGGCAGGGAAAGATGAAAAAATGGGACCCAGTGTAAGTGGGATCTGCCCCCAGCTGTATGCCCAGCAGAGCTACTCCTCTGCAGCACAAAGGCCATGGCTCTCTCAGCTATGGGGATGTTCAAACTGCTTGCTTTAAGGTCTGACCACTTCTTGTATTTTTATTTAATGCCGTCTTACTTCCATTTGAAAGTTATTGGGGAATTGAATAATTTCCTTGCGTAAGTGAAAGATTAACTAAGGAGGATTGTAAGGAAATAGATAAAATCAGGTGTTCATTAGCTGCTCTATATTTATTATAAAATTGTCTAATTTCATAGGTTGTTTAAAATTTCATGTGAATCTCTATACATAAGATACAGTATATCTCATAAACATAAAACACCTGTGTGTAGTAGACATAACTTAAAGAATGCAATATCTTGAAAGGATAAGAATAAATAGGGCAGCACAGATCCTTGAGTCTTCATAAACTGTCTCATGAGATGTTTTCCAATTACTTTATCTGCCATTAATAATTACTGTGGTAAGTGCTAGGTTGAAAAATCAATCTCCTAATCAGGCCATGTTTAGTAAATTCATCCCAGAACCATATGTTAGCTAAAATTTATATAACTGTGAGCAAAACCACCCTCATTATACATATGGGGAGAAAATATGACTAACATACATATGAGAGTAATCAGTCAGACAGGACTAAGTTGATATACTATTTTGTAAGAAGAAAGATATTCTTAATTTGATTTTTTAAGACTTTCTGCTCCCTTGGTTGCTTATATGCACACTGGAAAATAAGTACTACATCAGACACAGAATGAATTATCATATCTTGGCCCTCCAGACAAAGAGGAATGGAACAAAGGCTCCCAATTATTCCCACTGCCACAACATCATTTGGAGGTCCAACTGTGAACTGAGCCTTGAGAAAACTTGCTACTTTTTGCTAGTGAGAGATAGGTAGAGAAGAACTAGGAAGAATTTTGATGTGGTATGTTTTTTTTAATAAAGCTGGGAAATCTAAAGAAAGTCAGAAGATGACAACTTCATCATTATTTGAGAGCAATACCACTTTTAAATTAAATATATATAAAACCCACATTGTTTTACTGTCATACACATTCAAAACACCACTTAAGAAATACTTACTTTTTCATGTAAAGGTAAATGGAAAACTGCCAGTAGTCATAACAAGGGGATAAAATCAAAGAAATTCACATGAAGGTGACTGTGTTACCTGAAGTACAGTCTCCCAGTTAATTTTCGGTGGATGATATCTGACATTATCTGACATTCAGCGACCTTCAGGTGCATTTAGGCCACTGTATATGACACTAGAATGAAAAATTCAGTTTTGAAAGGTATGAAGAAATAGCATCACACAGGATGCTATCCTTTTCATAACTTTTTCTTGACAATTTTGACATAACAAATATATAGTGTTACATACTGCATATAAAAAGATCTTCATGCAAGTGTTGGAATTTTTTTTTGCTATACATCTGCGATGCAGTAACTGCAGTTAGGGTGGGCAAGTGAGTGTTTGATGGATAGCAAAGATAAACCAGATGAGCTGACAAGCAGGTGTAGAGGTCTGGGAGCTAAGGAGATAAATGGATCTCCAAGATCTCTGAGTTGTGATACATGTGTGTATCTCTAGAGACAAGAGCACAGGCAGTCAGATCTCAGGATTAGGAGGTTCCTGGGGGGTGAGAAGGGGTTGGGAGTGATGGTTGTACCAGCAACTGCAATAGGGCTGTGGCTGCAAAGGTTTGTTTGTCCAAGTGCCAGGAATGGGCCAGACTGGAGTCCAGGGGCCAGAGGCACAGACAGGGCACTATGAGCCCTGGGGCTGGAGAGATCCACCTTCCTCACATGTGCACATTTATATTTCCTTTACTAGCAGAAACACATCCTGATACATCAGAGATGTCAGACAATTGGTGCTGCCACTCTTCCCTGTGTGTCTTATGTGTGTGGCCATCAGTGTATAAATGTATATTGTACATGGCATATAGCAGACTCCCTGTCTGGAGTATGTGCTCACCTTGCTGTTGGAGAGACCAAGCTGGACTGAGATGAGTCTGGGGCCTATTGACTCCCAAAGGAGGTCCAGAAGATGAGGAAGGAGGAACCTGAGAGGTTCCCAAGATTATTTGATAAGATGATAAGAGTCACAATGTAAAGGCTGATAAGAATGACCAAACAAACCACAGAGACCATCCACTACAGATCTCTCCACACTGTAATGGCTGTAATGGCTGTAACCTGAGCTACAGCACCACAATTGTATGAGGTGCAAGAGAGGATGAGACTGGGTCACAGTGGCTCTAAACAAAATATTCATCAGGAACCTCTAGAGATTCCAGAGTCTGCTCTAAATTGATTCACACATCAAATGGGAATGCCCACTGTTATCCCTGAGGATAAACTTATAAAGAAAGTGTTTGTTGTCAAGATTAGAAGATAATGGAAGTAGGTCAGGTTAAAGCAGCAATCTAGTCAATCACTACATCAAGTACTGATTTATCCCAATTAAGTTAAAGCATTAAGTTAGGAACTAGTTTTTCTGGTTTCCCTCTCTTCTCTATGGAGAAAAAAAATACAGAGTAATTCAGCTGATCAGAAAGACATTTTGTTTTTGTTGGTTTTGTTTATTTTTTAATTTGAGGGTGGAATGGTCCTAGTTATGCAAGTAAAGTCTGTCCGAGATCTAGTTTCTAGGCTGACTCTCTTCAAAAGGTTTAAACACTATTGTTAAATGGATATATAGCTTTAGTTTAGATTGAAACAATGGATGTGCAAGTTTCTTTCTTTCTTCTTCTTTCTTGTTTAACAATAGGAATGAAATTTCATGCTAGCACCCAGTCTAATTGACAGTGGGATGTACACCTCATTCAAAAAGACTAAGAGAGCCAGAGAGTCATACTTTACATTTAAGGGTAGTTTTGGGCTAAAACAGCCTCTGTCTGTCTCTAAAATCTGATCAATTTGGGTGGTAGTATGGAACACTCCTCTCTAAGGTTAGGGCAGGACTCAGGAATCCTTGCCAGCATTCTTCTTAATAAAAAGAATTCTAAAGTGCATAGGTGAGCATAAGCTACAGCTGAATGCATAACTGCTGATACCTTTACTTACACATTTAGTGCATTATTGGTATTTAATTTACAGCTTTATGAAGTGCTCTGTAGTACTCCGAAGATAATAGGTGAGGTATCAAGGTAAGACATTACATATTCAATGCAAGCAATCAGCCACATCTAAAATAGAAAGGTCAGGGAAAACTCATTGCAAAAGCATAACATGAATTTTCCAGGGCTTTTGGTATGCCTTTCAGAGTGCAGATAATTTTTATCCAGAAAGGAGATTTCCAAAAATATACCTTTGTTTGTTGAGTTTTCTCAGTAGATATTTCTGCGATTCATCAACATGATTTCACACAACTCAGATCACTGAGAAAGAGCATAAGGTAATTCCCTTGATTTTTGTACTTCTAAATCACAACAAAATCAGCTTCAATTGTAAAAACAAAACAAAACAAAACAAAACAAAAACAAAGGAAAGCAAAACCCCCACTTTGCTGTGTACCATTCTGAAATATGTGATGCTGAAAATCAAAAGGTAAACTTGCCATGTGCCTTTATGCAGCTTTTTTAAAATGCTCAAAATATATAGCAAAAAGCTTTAAGCTTTCCTGGATCCAGGCTCTGTTTACTGTGCTTCAAACAGGTAAATTCTCTGTTCTGCCCAGTGTTTGACATGGCTGATGCTTTGTGGAGTTAATATTCTAATATACATTGTTAATATACATTATTAATATACATTGGAGTTAATATTCTAATAAAACCACATAAATACTTGGGTTTATGTGCTTCAGCTTTGTGCCATAACTTCATCAGCTGGGAACGAGTATTCAAGTGTACAACTGAGAGAAATTTATGTAAATACTTTGTTAAAATTCTTAATCAATGGTAGTCTTAGCCCAGAAAGGGAATTTAAAATCATGCTAGGTCCATGTGGAGTTCTTGAATTGGTATTGTGTGCATAACTAGATCCGTCACCAAACTGACTGATCTAGTTTGATTCACCAAAATATATCACACACCTGACTAATGTAAATTCCCTGTTTGTTACAATTAGAGCAATCTCAGCTTCACTGCTACAAATCTAGAGCAAATCAACATTTAAATTTCTGTTAATGTTAGGCAGTTCCATCATCCCAGTAGGTTTGTTCCACATTTATATAGCTATGTGAAATTTCATAATTTGTTCTAAATTTCTTTATTGCTATGATAGGGTGATGCACTTGATGGAAACACAAAAATAAAACAAGCACATTTCAATGTCTAGGGAAAAAAGAAGAAAATATGTATTACAATATACTGGTGTCAGTAGTATCATAATATTATAATAAATTCTAGTAATCTACATACCATGATAAATCAATTTTACATACCCCATCAAATTCCATTGTTTCTTAAAGTACCACTTTTAAACGGAATTTTTTCTGGAAAAAGAAAAAAAAAGGCATTTCAAAATGCACCCTGCTATTCAAAAAAGTTACACATCAGTTACAAAATTGTTTCCAATATTCATTAACCCATATAAATCAATAGTGTTTTCACTGAAGTCAAAGGTGTTATACTAGTTTAACAGAAGTCTGAAGACACAATCATGCTCATAACATCTAGAGAAAATGAAATAACTTACAGAGGTTTTTAGCTCTGCGTGTCCACAGCAGCTTTGGAGAAGGAAGAAGGAAAAGAATTGACCCAGATTATATATGAAAATTCTTTCCAAATCTGTAGTCATCAGGTGCAAAAAAATCATCACTTTCAAATTTGTTCTGTTTTTTCTTGAAGTCTAGTTAAATATACCCTGCCATCATAAGTCATCTCTTTTGAGAAAATAAATGAGTTTGTACTGAATTCTGTTCCTTTACATTGCTGCTTGAAAAGAGCAGTGTCATAGGGATTATAATGGCCTTGTGGGAAAAAAAAATCCCAAGCCTTTTCTTAAATAATTCTCGCACATGACTGCAAAAAATAAATAGTACTGTAGATTAGAGCATAAATTCCAGACTTATTTGATGACTTAGTTTTTGTCAGAGAAATGAGACTTCTTTTGGATATAAGACAGTGAGCCACTCATCTGAAGAGAATAAATGGCAAGGAAATAAGTCTCATGAATATTTCCAATTTTTCGTTGATTCCATGAAGGCCAAAAAGAGATAGAATTGTCTATCAGAAAATAGATAAATAACTTTTCAAGAAAACAACATGCTTAGAAAAAGTTTTCTAGAAAACTGAAACACTATCCAAGAAAACGGCTGCGAAAAAATGAAATTACTGATACCACACACTCAGACAATATGAGACACAGTAGTCCTATGATATGCAAAAACTGCTCAGATAGGGGCTAATTATTTTGAGTAGTTGAGGTTTCGGGTTCAGTGCCATGCCTGGGCAAAAATGACTGAGGTGGGTTGTTTCTGAGTGGTTTTGACTTTGCTCCAGCCTCCCTGTGTCCTTTTTGACAGCAGTTTAACCTCAGGGTGCCAAAGGGACTGTAGCAAAAAGGTTCCAGGCTTCAGGGGCTCTTGAAAGGGTGTCTGCAAGGGATGGGCAGGCAGGGAGAGGACTTCTTGGGGGTACCACCTCCTCAATGGTGCCAACACTGCTTTGACCCCATCCTACCCTGCATCCCTGGTGGCCCTGAACCTTGTTTGCACATCCCTCAGCAGGATATACCAGGAGGGTTTGAAAGGGATCCTCCATCCTTTACAGCCTTCACCCTTCAAGACAGGCCCCATGCCCTCACCCTTGTCTGCTCAGGAATCTGGGTCAGCAATGTTGAAGGGGGAGAATTCATTTAGCCTGAGTCACATCACCCAAAATTAGAAGTGCGCTGTGAGAACGCTGAGATGGTCAGAGAGATTTTTCATGCCTAAAACATCAAAGGTTTCCTGGCTTCAAACTGTGCGTGAGGCATTCCTACAAAGTGTTTGAATCCTTTCATTTCCTTGCACTTGTTCTCTCAGCAGAAGTTGCTGGTCCCTGAGGTAAATAGAAAGGTCTTATTCCGTGTATTATGTGGTGTCGAAAGAATGCATCTGCACAGGATGAGATGTAATTTGTAAGCAGGTCGTGTTTCCTACATGGCCCTGCTACCTGCTGATAGCTTATCTAAGAAGACTGAGTAAAAGAGGTGTGAAATGATAGCAAGCAGAAGGGAAAATAAGTAAAGAAATCTGCAAACCAAGGCAATCTACAATTGCTGTTGCCATGAATATAGAGCTTCCGACTCCACTAGTGAATTCTTATGGAGGGTACACCTAAATCATCTTGAACACATACCAAATAACACCTAAACATGATTTCTGAATATAAATTGCTTTCTCAACTGAAATGAAATATACTTTTACAGAAAGGTATTAGGTGACCCAATATCCAACAGTCCCTCTTCACGTTTCTACATTATTATTCAGTCTTTGGAAGAGAGTTTACATGGATATATATATTTATCCAATGGACAGGGACTTGGAATGACACCCAGCTGCTTCCAGAAGACTATTAAGCCTGTCAAGTGACCAAGCTTGAACAGCACAAGAAACCATTATACCCACGTAGTAATAGATCTAGGAAAATGAAATTTGCTGTGACTCAGTAGAACTTCAATAGTTGGCTGGCTTTAACAGTCCTCAAATTATTCAAATTAGATGCTTTGGTATATGATTTCCAATTGAACTTTCTTATAAGGAAATTGTACCAGTAGCTCCAGATTTCATCTAGTCTAGAATACCAAGGAGCGATAGGTCTGAGGACAAACCAACCAAGTTTCATAGATTTAAAAAAGAAAAGGAAAGAGTGGAATGAAGCATAAAACTGTGGTGCAATAAAAAAATGCTCCTAGACTCCAGCTGAGTTGTATCTTTGGATTTAAATGTGCAGTCTCAGCCCTTTCTAACAGTGTAAAATGGTATCAGTGTTGACTCTATCAGCATTTTACAGAAATCCACCAGCAGCTAAAGTCTTTAAAGTATAATACCCTAAATGTGTGCAGTGCTAGTTCCTGAGCTGGTGTTACGGTGTCAGGCAGCTCAAAGATGCTGAGGCACACACAGTGCAGTGATGGCATATCAGTGCCAGACAAGCTGGGGAGTCTTAGGCTGGAATGGATTGTCACGATCACAGGCTAAGCCTCCCATGCAGCGCTGAATCTGAGGTTTCAGTCAGTAACTTTGGCAGAGGAGGAAATCATCCCCGAATTATATAGAAGTCAACAGTTTTTGAAAATTTGCTTGTGAGTTTTGAGGAAAAACTTATATATATATACATAAAAGTATACGATTAGTTGCTGTTACTGCACAGTACAATAAAAAAGAAAATATACTTCAGTTATCCTAGCTTTAAGTTGTAAAAAGGAAAAAAAATGTTGAAAAGTAATCTTTTTTCTCCATGCAATTTAACTCCAGTTGATGGTGGCTTAGTTATGGCTAGTTTGCTATTATTTCAGGTGAGAAAAATAAGATTTCAAGAATTGGATCTAACTTCAGCTCTATGCTACTGGGAATATTCTGCAGTAGTGTAGCATTATATCTGAATAAAATAATAGAGAGATATTCCAGTGAACAGACTTATTTTATTATCACATACTTTAAACTTCTCTTCTGCTTTATAAGTGTTCCAAGACTCTCACATCTCAGAGCTATTTAACATGAGTAATCCCTGGCCAATTGAAATTCATCCAGTAAGGTACACAGTGCAGCAGGCCATGACTCAGGTAGAAAGGCTGCTATATGCTGAATGGGGATTTAGAGTTGCATATAAGCATATACTCACAGAATCACAGAATATCCTGAGCTGGAGTGACCCACAGGGATTGAATCCAACTCCTGACCCTGCACAGGGCACCCCAAAAATCCCACCATGTCCCTGAGAGTGTTGTCCATACACCTGAGACCTGCCAGGTGCTTTTACCATTGTTCTGGGGGAACCTGTTCCAGTGCATGACCACGCTCTGGGTGAAATACTTTTTACCAATATCCAAACTAAACCTCCCCTGACACAACTTCAGGCCATTCTGTAGGGTTCTCTCACTGGTCACCACGGAGCAGAGATCAGTACCTGCTCCTCCTTTTCCCCTCACAAGACATCCACTTTTAAGATGTAATTCTGAACCAAAAAATGCTAAATGTGTCTGAGCACCTCTCCCTGCAGCATAATCAGACTCTGCATCTGCACATAAAGATATCAGTGAACTTCTAAACCAACTAACTTTGTGTGTGTTTGCTTCATTTTCATAAGCTGTTATTCTCATTTCCTGATGCAGAAGCTATAAAATATTTATGAAATATCAAGGCTGAAAGTTTTGTCCTTGTTTGACAGTATGTTTATATTGTGAAAATTTTAGACACACAAGTCATGCATGCTTTGCACGCACAATCAGTCATACTGGGTTTCTTACACAACCTTTCTGAACAATACATGACAAACCAAAGTCCCTTAACCCCAAGCTTCGTATAAAACCAGACAAAACCTTTTGTCTTCCATTCTGTTCGTTATTCTCATACAACTCTAATGGAAACTGAGGCTTTAATTCTAAATAGGTTTTTTTCAGGAAAATCAGAGAAAGATGAGACTGTGCATCATCAGCATCACTAATGGCAACTGAGATGCACACATTAATACAACCAGATGTTAAGGACCTTCTCTAGAAGAGTGGTTTTCAAAGCAATAAATAATAAACAGATCCATGTAATGGAACTTGTTGTAAGGTTTTATCAGCAGGATGCATACTTGTTACTGCAGTGTGTAGTTTACTGAAAAATTCCTTCTGCAATGTTTCTTAGTACTCTGAGGATGAGTTTCAACCCAATACAGAATTTTGGTTTTCAACTTTGGAATTTTTTAATAAATATTTTAGAGCAGGGTTTTCCAGAGCCTATTCTTATCCACAGCTGACCCAAGGGGAAGAGTTCTTCAGGTATACACATTTATTCCATGTTAAAGACTGAGTTTACTTAACTTGGATTGAAAATCCAAACAGGGCAGGAATCAGTTAGGAAAATCCTAGCTGTAACATTTTGAAGAGCTGCCATGCCTGTACTGCTTAGACTGGGAGTCACCTTCTCTGGGAATGCCTCCAGTTCTCACATTTGCTTCTATCATGTAGCAGGGCAGAAAAGAAAGCACCAAGAGTTATAATGAAATCCCACTATCTTTCTTATCAAAAGCAAGGATTTATGCATTTTTTGATTGAAGTGCTGGCTTCATGCCAATTTTTGTTCATTTAAACTGCCTGTATCTCCCACATGTGACTGTTGATGCCCCTCCCTGTCCCTTTGTTCTAGTGCCATGTTATTTTCTGTAGTTCTCAGTCTAGATTGGAGTGGTCTATTAAAAGTTTAAAGTAAATTGTTAATCCTATGAAGACAGACTCAGAGTTGTGGTAGCTCAGCCTGGAGGAGAGGAGGCTCAGGGCAGTACCTGAAGGAGGCCAACAAGAAGGCTGGTGGGGATGGACTTTTTATAAGTGCTTTGAATAGCCTTGTCTTTTAAGAAGAGTAACCCTCTCCTGCCTTTAGTATAGACGTTTCCAAACAATTCTGGAAGTTAGTAGAGCTCATAAATTCTGTCCCTCCCAAAAGTGTTGCAAAACACTTGGAAAATGTCAGGACCAGAACAAAGGAGGATTTCTATTTCACAGCCACCTGAAAGGTGCTGTACAATAGATTTACATCAGTATGCTGGCCAGCTCTTCCCTCATGCTGTGTGAAGTGTAGATCTTCTTGACAGCTACTTTGACTGCAGAAAGTCCCTACCTGACCTCAAATCAGAGAGAAGCAATGGCCAATGGGTACCACGGGAAAAACTTATTTCTCTGTCTTCATTCCAGCCTCAGTGCCAGCTGTCTTCAAAGTCACTGCTGTATCCACGGCTGCAAAATAAAGGAGCCTCTATCAAAGCCTCAGGTGGCTAAGTCTCTTGCTCCTTACTTTAAAGTAGCTGGAGTCTTTCAGATGCTTCTAAATGAGATTTCTTTTGAAGACGTGGATTTTAAAAACATGGATGAAAATTTCACAAAACGATATATTTAAAAGTGAAGATGGTTTATGATATGAGGGTTTTCAAAAGTAATTATTTTCTTTGTAACAACAGTAAATACTAGCGAACAGCACTATTTAATTATTACTTCTACTTTATTACTATCTAGTATTTCTCATGTCTCCAATACACATAAAACAACTTCCTTCCTTGTCTCTGGAGTCAGAATAAACAGCACGACAAATTTATCTCAGAGGTATTCCTCCTCAATTCTTCTATATTTAGTTAACTTCCTCTTAGATTTGATTCCACCATTTCCTTTATGAAAATTTAATTAGACATCTAAACCTACCATTTGACATCTACTAGGGATGCTGCTACATGGAGCTTTGGTGCTTTGCATTGTTCCTCAGGTCAGCTCACCAGAAGCCTTGGTAGCACTGCCCCTTCTCATGGGTAGGGTAAAACAGGATAAATCTAAATTTAAACCCTGAGAGCCCTGAGTGGAGAGGGGCAGGAAGTGATCCAGGTTCCCCAGCAAGAAACTCTGGCAGCAGTGACTTTCCAGGCAAGGCAGCTTGATTAATGTGTGTTCCCACTCAGCTCTGCATCCCACTCTTTAAAATAGGAATAATTATAACTCAAACATATAATTCAAATAGATTCTTCTGTTTGATAAGAGAATTCTTTTCTTATAGTGGTTTTAGGACTTATATAGCAAGATGTTTCATCAAAAAAGGGATACCAAAACATACATTTTAACAGTCTGAGCCTCTCCATGCACATTTACTCAGACTTCATTTGGTCAGTGTTTCTAATGTGCAATCATACCTGTGGTCTATCCATTTATCAAGATTTCAAGTATGTTTTGTCTCCATTTCCTGTCTCACTTAATTTCAATTAAATTTCTTAAAAAATTGTTCTGGTCTCCAACCCTCCTTTTATATATCATACGAAACAAGAAGCACATGTTCAATTTTCTCTTTCTCTTTGCTGATTTTTACAGTTACATATCATTTTTCTGTGCTACTTTGAATGGAGTTAAGAATAATAATAATAATAATAAAAAAAAAGTGCAGCTGAAAAATAAGCGGTTCAATTTAGCAGAATAAAACAGCCAATAAACTTTCAAAATAGACAGTCAAATAATTAGATTCTAGCAGGAAATCACAGAATTGTCACTGCTATAAATATTCAGAGGCTACACAGACTGGGTATGAACATCCATCACAGATGATTTAGAAATAATGAAATGTAACACCTCTGGACAGAAGATAGCCTAGGTAACAGAGCAGAGGATTCTCTAGTTCAATTGACATTTTTGTGACATTTTCTGGAAACTGAGCAACCCATTGTAGATGGCAAAAAAAGTATGACCTACAAAGTTTTCCTGCAAACATTAAATTTGATTCTGTGTCACAACTAGCTTGGACATCATCCCTATTAATTTTGTCAGCAGCTGCTTTTTAGGTTGAATGTGTGAACTCAGAGTCTCTCTTTTCTCTTTTATTAGACTGAGAAGAGATGAGCCTGTATCGACTCTACTATCATGACAGTAATTCAGTACAATGCCTTTAAATTCCATATGTAATTTTATAGGCACATGAAACCTGCATTTAAAGGAGATTCACAATTTTTAGATTAACCTTCTTTCTCAATTATTATTCCTCAATGTGCTGTTTTCAGCTGAGGAAAATTCAAGAGCAATGTAAAACTTAATAGCATGCACATCCAACCATCATTGATTAGTGCTAGGATTTTAAAAAGAAAAATAATCTTTTTCCAAACAAGATAGCAGGATACTTCTGCAAACTTAATCTAATTTTAAATTCGTTCATCATTCATTCTTGATTGCAGTTAGAGTCTACTTATTAAATACCATCTGTTTTCTAAGCATCAAGGAACAACCTGAAAAGATTTCTCTAAAGGAACCAAACACACAAAAAGCCTCAATAAAACCTTGTTGACCATTAAGATAATTATTGAATATGCTAAAATGATGAAAATGCAATGAATAATAATTTTTTTTTCAAAAAAACCCATCAGCTTACATATGCTTCTCCTTTGCGTTTACTTCTACACCAGGCAAATCTAGAGAAAAATATTGTGGAAAATGTTTTTCCATCTAATTTCTTATTTATTTATTTTTTTAATGATTTTTAGTATGTTTATTAATGATTTTATACAATTCTTCTTATTAGACTACAGTTTATGGATATCATGTTTATTATTTTTTGAGTGATCTTCCATTTTTCTGGAATCACCTCTGTAATGAACCAAATAGCTTACATTTAGTTTTGATAAAACTGTCTCCTGAAAAGATACATTAATTTGACCTGAAAACACTGAAGATGTGGACAACCCATTATTTATCTTGGAAATTTGTTTTCAGTTTGACTATTTTCATTAATTTGTGTCTGAGAAACTGATAACATACCATCTCTTATGCTGAAAGCCTTGTTCTAGGCAAATATGAGACATCTGAAATATAAAGCCAAGGATTTGCTGTGAGTATTATTGCTATCTTGACAATCTAATCACAAAATTACTTCACATTTTCTGTGTACTTAGTATTACACATAAAAAGAGATAAGAAACAAAATATATTTAGAAGTACCATACAACAATTTCCTGGCACCTGGTACTTCTTTAGACTTACACTGCCTCCCTGTGTCCCAAAGTACTGGATTCAGTCCATGGAAGGGTGTGGTGAGATGGCAGCACTTGGAGTCTCTGGGAGAAACATGGTGTTGAAGTTAATGCTCTTATATCCCAAGGGGAGAAAGAACATTAGAAGATTCTGGTTTTTTTGTTTGTTTGTTTGGGTTTTTTTTTTGAGTTTTTGAGTTTTTTGCTTCAAAACACCATGATCTGCAATCTACAACTCTCTGTATCTTACATTACGTCCAATCCATCCAACGTGGAGCGTTTTTACTTCTGTTAAATACTTTATTTTTGTTTTGTTTGTCCCCTGAAGCTGGCTTTTCCCAACTCCAGCTCTGTAATTGCTTTTCTGGTCATTCCTTGTTGGATGGCCACCTGAAGCCATCTGTCCTCCAGTGCCAGCCCTGGCTCCCAACCACTCTGAACCTGGTACCCCTTTGTGCTGCACCCTGTGCCTCCCCTTCTGAGACCTCTCATACCAAGCATGGACTCCTCTGCCCTAAATCATTAAGTTAGAGATTGTTATAGCTTTGTAAAATGCTTTAATCTTCAAGGAATAATTTTATTCATTGGGCTTCTTGGACCAGAGTTTTTGTTTGGGGTAAGAACCCACCACTCCTTTAATCCAACAGCAGCTGTGAAGATTCACACAGTCCATGTGCCTGACATGGAAGAAAACCTCTGAATGAATATTAAGTCTTGTTTTTTTTATTATTATTTTCTATTTTTTCCTCTATATTTGCTTTTCTTTATATGAATAGGAAGTTTTAATATTAATTTTGCATCTAAAAATTTAAGTTATACTTTCTCCTTTACTTTGTGACCCTTATTCTACCTGATAATATTTTCAGTTTACTGTGGGAACAATTAGAATTGCCAGAAGTGGTACACTTCTCTACTCTTCTAAAAGTTACTGAAAAGGAGCCTTTTGAATGATTCTGCTCAAATATATATCCAGGTATACAGGCACAAGCTGAATGAGTACTTGACAAGTGTTTGATTTACAGCAAAGATTTAATCAAGAAAGAAAGAAAAGAGCAATTCTATATACTTGTGAAGCAAAGAAAATACAAGTTGCAAAAAAGATTGCATTTACTGGGCAGAAAACCTGAATTCCTAATATTTCTAGCCATTGAATTCTAATCCTCCTGGCCTTACCTTTATATTTCCCAGAGGCTCGGTGTTATACTATTTGTAACCAGACTGTGGTCACTTTCTGTGGGCAAATTATATGATATCTCTGCTGAGGCACAAGAATAGACATGCAACTTTCATTTTTGCAGTGTAGTTTAAAGAAAGAACCTATTATTTTCTATTTAGAGAAATTAACATTTTGCTATTAACAACAGTCATGTTTCTGTGTCAATCTGACACTAGTGCCAGGAAATAGATTCATCAAGAACTGTCTGGGTAGGTTTGTATGATAAGACATTATCAGAAAAGAAGTAATCACTTTTAATTAATTTCATATTTCAACTATTTAAGTGTGTAAGTATCTAAATTATCTGGTGCATTAATTACAT
>VXBI01014845.1:92526-140912 GCA_013397375.1 Toxostoma redivivum
ATTTGAATTTAATTATTAAAATACCCAGGGTTTTTTTGGGTTTTTTTTTTTTTTTTTTTTTTTTTTTTTAATTTAAACACCAGCCATATAGTTTATTTAGTTTGTCCTATTCCCTTTTCCCTTCATTAGCTGTTTTTGGCATGGAGTTCAGCCATTCTGCTGAAAAAAAAAAAATTATGAATATTTTTCATTGATGTGTTAGTGTATAGTAGCCAAAATTCAAAGCCTTTAATCTGTACTCTGCCTCCAGTACAAAAATTTGGCTTAAAGTACTTGTGATGAGAGGCAAATTTCCCAATTTTATAACTATTTAAGAGTAGTACTGATCTTATTAATAGAAAAAATATTGATGTCATATAAAATGCAATAATATTGTCCTGTATTTATTGTCACAGATAATTATTTGGGCAATTGTTCAACATACCAAATAAAACCCATTATGTATCTCTCATTCACACAAACAGAACATATTATATATGGAAACTCTGCATCCATCAATGATTTGTTTTCTACAGCACTCCCCAACTGGTATTTATTGCCTTATTTTTAAATTTTAATTTTAAAGCATTTAATAGTGGCAGGAGCTGACAGATATCAGAGTGGGCACTGGAGATACCATCAGCAGATATTAGAGTCTTACCACCAGCAGTGAAAAAAAAATTACGGAAAATAGCCTCATAACCCAGGAACATCCATGGGAAATGGATTAGCTCTGAAAACCTGGATTTTTATCATATGAGAATGGCTGTATAAGTCTTTAGCTGTATAAGTTATATAGCTGCATGCACACTGCATTTTAATTTTATTTATAATGTTTATATCTTCCTACTAATATGTAATTTGGAAATATTGTCGCATCTTAGTTATAAATTCTGTTTTAAACTGCCTTCACTTTATAGCAAATAATAGCATATTTGGGTGTTTTTCAGGCAAAGATTTTTTTCAAGTGCCTTCTCAAATTTCTTTTATAAAAAAAAAAGCTAAAAAAAATATTGAAGAGTTATATAATTTTGTACTGAAAAATAAATGCAGAATACAGGGAACTTTTTTGTTTCCCTTCACTTTCTGGAGGCTGTTTCCCCCCCATTATTTCTAACATTGTACAAAGAGTGAAATGGCTCTCACAATTTCTTTTAGTACCTGCAGCTAACCCTCAGGACACATGGCACCATTCCAGATGCAGCTCTCCACACCAGAATCAAAGAAATAGTGGAAGAAACTACTATGCAACATAGAACTAAAACTATTTCTTCATCCTCCCATTCTTCAGCATCTCACCTGTCTTAAGCTTTTAGAAAAGGGGTGGATTTTTTTTTAACATTAATATCTTAATTTTTAATTTTTACATGGGAGAAGTGACATCAATTAGACTTTACCTTTAAATTAATCTTTTAAAAGTACAGTACTGATACTTTTAAATGGTTGAAACATTTAAGATATCCAAAGATAAAAATGTTTTACCCTTATTTTGCAGCAGGTATAAAATGTTTGCAGTTCAAAGTCTATATGATTTATTCCTCTCATGTGAGCTGCAAAGATGACCAAGAGATGAACCATAGAAGAAAAATGTGAAAGACATGGAAAAATATAATTTTTAGACTATCTACATTGCTAAATGACTTGGAAACTTTGAAGTATTTTGTTAGATATGCAGTTTTCTTATATTTATTGAATCAATAGCACAAATATGAACTCCTTTATAAGATGAAAGAAAAAAGAAAACACATTTCAATGTAATAGTAATATAGGGATAAATTCTATTACAATTTTTTTTCTGTGACTTTCACTAGTAGCCAGTCTGCAACAGAATATTAGCAAGCATATTTCATTGAGTTTCTAAGCAATTTTTCAATAACACAGCTGTACCTTTCTGTGTGATGATGTAGATAAAGTTATCAGAGGCCTTAAAGTGGATGAATCCTTAATGAATGGGGTTTATTATCCAAATCATAATGAGGCTATTACTGAAATACAACAACTTTTTCTGATGGAAATAATATAAAATACATCAATAGAGTGCTCAGAATTTAAAAGTAGTTGCATAAAAGTGACTTGGATTTTTAAAATCTGTCTGTATGTAGTTACAAACCTTAACTCAATGTGTATGTAAAATATGGTTTACTTTTATTCTACAAATATTTATATATCGAAAAACCTAAGTGGGTGGATTTTTCCTCTAGCAAGTAAAAGCAAAATCCTACCAGAAAGTAGATACAGCAATAACAAGGGCAATTCCATTACTCCACCAGCTAACAAGGAGCACTCTTTGTATATTAAGTGTTCAAAGCAAGACTAAACACCTCCCAGAAAGCTCCATAGCCCAAGGTCCTGAGGAACAGAGCAAGAGGCTCTAGAGCCAACTTCTTCAACCCTTTTTTCTATACTAACTTATCAGACTTAAAAAAAAATAATAAAGAAGTGACAGGGCCTTTATGCAAGTCAGGCAGCCCTATATCCATATTCACAACATAAATTTAACCTTGATCAACCCTGTTTAATCATTGCTCCTTTTTTTGTGGTCATATTTCTTTTTCACTTTGCTCAGGTCCCAAAAGCTGCCTATTTCTCTTATTCTTGCATAAGACAAACAACAAAATGGACAAAAGATAAACATTGAAAAAGAACAAATTGCACAGCACTGACAAAATGTTCTCCTTAGGAAAAATTCCCACTGATTACAAGAGACAACAAATTTCAATTGGAGCTTTGCCTGAAGAAATAACTGAGAATTAAACCCAAACAAAATAATCACATAATGCAAGTTCTCACAAGTAGAGAAATTAAATTATCTTTCAATTCTCACATGGACAGAAAAGTTTTTGTCCAACTGATGGGAAATAGGAGTCTTGCCATTGATTTTCAATGAAGCCAAGATTTCACCTCAGGGCATTTTTTCTCATATGCTATTTATTATGTATTTACTCTAACACATCACATAAAGATCAGCTAATGCTTGCAGAATAAAGAATAAGCATTTGTTCCAAGACCAGATATTACCATCCACTGTAGGCTTGAATAAAAACTTGAACGCAGTTTTTATTTCTAGAGGAATTGTGACATTTTGAAGAGGGAAAAAAAACCCAATAAACTATACCAAACCAAAAAGCCCAGCTGAATGGAGGCATTGAAATTAAAGGGAACAAATATTGACTGTCAAATCCTCTTCAGGAAAAGAAATCACTGCATATAGTCTGCTGCTGCCTCTGTCATTTCCTAAGCTTTCCATTTGAGAGAGAATAAAGATGCATCTAGTTGACAAATTATGAGCTAAATTCATTCAAGTGGTTTAATGGAGTATAGTATCCATCTCATGCAAATGGAAATTATGGAGCTCTAGGAACATGTCACAATTGAAGACTTGCAGTGTTACAAGAAATTGTCATAGACATCAGGGTTTATTATAAGAGTAGCAAGTCAGCACTTCCTTGCTGCATGTCAGAATTCTGTTCAAAATTGATGCTTCTGTTCAGCAGCAATGTCTTGAAGAAGGTAGCAAAGCTGAAACTTTTTTGGGAAAATAGTTCTGGACTCTCAGGGAAAAGCAATTTCTGACCCACAGATGGCTGAAAAGCTGTTAGTAAGTTCTTATACTCTAAGTAGAGAGAAGCTGCAAACTTCTACCTATAAGCTAAGATGAAATTTTTAAGATCTGCAAATGTGTTCTGGGAAACTCAGTTTCTATAACAACAGTTTTTGGTGTCATGATTTTGAGGCTGCCTGCACCCCTTGATTACAAGCTGTTTGCTTGGGGCTGCCAGAATTACAGTTATTTTGTCCAGCACTAAATTCTTGTATATTTGCACAATCAGGGCATTAATGCTGATTTTAGAAGGTAAATATTACAGTCTTTAGTGTACCTTAAAGCTTTGGTACAGTTACACAAGAAGCAGGATCCTGCCTCAGTATTTTACTGATTAATGTAGTTGGAACACTCCAGTGCCACTGAGATATTACAGGAGCATAAATATTTATATGCTTAATATATTAAGCAATCAGGAGCTAAATACAGAATCCAGAAAACAAAGGGGTGTTTTTCTAGGGTTGTTACTCAAATCAAGCCCAAAAACTCAGTTACTGAAGAAACAGACTTGAAATATAGAATTGAGATATCTAAGGAAAAAAAAAAAATTCTAAATTGTTCTGTGCACTTATGAAAAAGCAAATCAGACTCAGACCTTTCTTTTGGCAAAACAGGTCCAAGATAACAGCTGTAAATATTTCCCTTTTGAATACCTTCTCCAGCAGGCACAGACCTTGAAATGTTTTAAGGAGAAAAAATATAAGGTCTTTAGAGCCGCTTTTTCAGAGCAATACATGACTCCACATGAGAATCATGTATTATTATTTGGGACTTATTTTTCTGCTGGGTGTCTATGACTGAACTGAAAGAGGGAACTGACCATCATGAGCAAACATGGAGAACTGCTTGACCAGAGCTCATGTTTAAAGAAAAACAGCTCATAGGTGAAGGAAGTACAATCAATTTACAAGGTAGTTATATTTCTTGAAAAATGTATTAATTCATCTCAAAGAATAAGCTTTTTTAAAAAGAAGGAGCTTTCTGTGGTTTCTCCCAGCCATGGAATGTTAGATGAACTTCTAGACTAGAAAAGCGTAGAGTTACCCAAGTACAATGATTGTATGCTCGATAAAATTGCTCTCAAGCTAAATGTATTTGAGGAAAAAACCTTTAAATTCAAGTAGGAAGAATTACAAAAGAAAACAAGAACTGGATTTTAATAGAAAATTGCCTTCAAGACTGTTTGTCACATCATTTAATTCTCTCTTGGGGACCTATAGAGACTAACACACAATATTTGATGCAAGACTTAAGAAGAAAGCATAACAAAACTAAACAGAAAAAAAAGAAATTTTGACAGCCTTGAGCTGAGGGTAATGGAAAGGAAACAGATTCAATGAAATGCAGAGCAGTGATGGGTATGAGATGAAGTTTAACCATTCCTGCCATTTTTTCAATTTCTAACACTCTACTACTCAAATGCAAATATTTTGCTTTGAGCACACATTGAAGGGAAAATATGAACATAAAAACCAGTGGGAAATTCAAAATAGCTTAGACAGAGGCAGATCATGTAGTATTTCAAATGGGAGGCCATTTCACTCCAAGGTTTCCTCTCTCTGAATCTGCATACTCATCCTGGAAAATACCAATTAATATATCACTAATACCATTAAACTGTGCTTTTGAGAGAAATGAGAAACCAGTGGTTTTTCTATGCATTTCCTTTGTTTTGGGAGGCCTGTTTTGTGCTTCCATGTCAGTTAAGATATAATCCAAGATAATGTCTCTTACTTTTTTTCTTTTTTTTAATGAAGATTTTAGTTGACAATCTCTTTACTGAACTATGGAAGAACATTTAAAACCCTGAGTGAGTATCAGCTGTTAGAAAAATGAGATCTGACAACTGAATTAAGAATGGAACAGAAGGGACTCGGGCGAAATTGCTGTCCTGAGGAACCCTGTTCCCACTTCCCACATTGGGGTGTATCTGGAAACTCATCACAATTTATTTTCTTCATGATTAAAAGTAAAAGCTTTTTGGAATGTTCAATAATACTGAGTAGAGAAGAACCAAGGAAAAGTATATTTTTACGATTTGGACAGCTACCTAAGAGAGAGATTTAGGTCAAAAGAACTCAATTTGGTCAAAGTTATTATTCTTGCCTGTTTTCAGTCAGACATCCAGAGGTAAAAGTGTTCTGCTTCCCCTTGTCAAAACTTTGGCAGAAACAGTTCATAGAGATATTCAAACTTAACACTTTGCAAACTAAAGTTATCCTTATATATATATATTTTTTTTTTCAAATGTTAGAGATCATATTTAAGGAATTAGTTACATATCGGACAGCTTCTTATTTCTGTCCCATAATGTTGACTATAGTCTAGAAGGATATTACTTACAAATCTAAAAAAAAAAACTTTCTTAAATAAAATCTGCAGAGAGTGCAAACTCTCCTAGGATAAAAGGAGAGCTATTTTCAGAAGTCGTAGGTAGCAGTTTGCAAATGTGCAATTAAAATTCTGCCTCTTCCCTAATTATGGAACACTTAAGTTAAATTATCTTAATAGATATATAATGATGGCTTTTTAAACCTATAGTAACTTATAATCTGAAGTGATTCCTACTTCAGTTTTAAAAGCATCCATTAAATGCCCATTATGATCTTTATGTAATTTAGCAAGACATTTAATGAGTGTTTTATGAAACTAAACAGCGATTATTTCCAAAGACAAATGTTAAGCATATAGATTAACATGCTATTAATGTGAATTAGCTTTTTCAGATTAAATAATGAAGCTTGTACTTAAAGTCTATTGGGATGAACGTAGATTAAAATGTATACAAAATGTGGAAATTTTAGGGATGCTTAAAAGGAAAAGAAATTGTTTAATTCAATCTTTTATTAGGTTATCTATTTATTGAAAGGCTCATCAAGCTGCAGATGATTTATAAAGAAACCTCTAATAAAAATGTGCATTTTTCTAAAAATAACTCGGTTTTATTGATGAATGTAGTCCTTAACTCTATTAATCTCTTGGCTATTTCCACATAATTACAGAATTCTGAGTTATTGAAATATCATTGCATTTTATTATAAATTGTAACATATGTATTTTAAAGTTAATAGAAATGTCCAGATAGAGGACACTTATACCACTTCATCAGAATCAATATGGATCATGTCAATAATTAAAGATTACAGAAATGAAAAAGCAGCATATGATATACAGACAACCATCTTAAGTTTCAGTCCCGTGCCACTTCTGTTGTTGTCTCTTCTCCTTCTGCCCATATGCTGGCCCCAAAAAATAATTTGAAATTAACATGTTTAAAAATATCTGTGAAGAATTAGGCCATTTTCTTCCAGATATATCTAGAACCAGAATGTTTTATTTTCAAATAAGTCAGTAAAACTTCAACTACTGGAAAAAAACTACTTGAGCAAGAAAATTTGTCTCAGGAAACACATTTTTCAGTGAAATAAACTAAAAATCAATAAGCACATCTGCTACATCATCCATGGAATATATGTTAAACCCACTTATTTTTACAATAATTCATTTAGGTACTTTCTTAATAATGTAAGCATGATATTTGGTTTGTTTGATATTTCCATTGATATTACAGGTGAGTTGTTTTCTGTCTAAAAGTTCTGAAAATGCAACCATCTTCATTCATGGAAAATTTGAAAGTGTTTAAGTTTATCATGAGATGAACATTTTGTTTAACAAGTCCTGGTTTTATCACTTGGATGTATTTTTAATAATACAGCATGAGAAAAGCCAGAAATAACATCATCATTGCTTATTATCACTAAGCACACCAGGTAACCTTCTGCTTTAGTTAAAGATAAAGCCCTTCCAAAACTCTGAATTCTATTTCAGACTTTACCTTATGTCTTGGAGAAAGTCTTTTCAATACTCATCCTGATTTGTGAGAAGGAAGACAGAGCTGATACTTCATAACTTTTAAGCAGTTTTGACTTATATATTTTAAAATAATATGGCCACAAAGAAGGGATGGATGATATTGACTCACCTACAAATAAATCAAATACCATGGATCTAGATTTATGTTTGATTTATGTCATAACCAGAGTTATGAGAGGACTGGATCTGATGCCCTGACTTTGAAAGTTTACTCTCATCTTTGCAGAAAATGTGGGGGAGAAAAAATAATTATATAGAAATTATACTGAGAATAAAGAGCATTTATGTGATTGAACGAGAAAACTGTGATGTAGAAATGGGGAGTGACAGATAAAAAGTAATAAACATTTAAGATAAATAACAGCTCTGTATAATGCACTTTCTATCTATTGAGTTTATATCCTAAGAAAGAATCTGGCCATGATGTTGATGGAAAAAAAAATGTTTTGGGCACTGACGTACTACATCATGCTAGCAAAACAAAACAAAACAAAACAAAAACAAAAACAAAAACAAATTTTTTTGGAAAACTTTAATATACCTTTGGGCAGCATCCATTGTATCATTAATTAAACAAACAAGGCTACAGCAACATGAATCTTTGTTCAAGTCAAAACAATAAAGTTTTGACTTGGTTACAACTTTGGGTTTTTTGGGTGTTTTTTGGTTTTGGTTTTATTTTTTGTATTTTTTTTTTTAATTGAAGACTTAGAAAGGGATTTTTGTTTTTTTTTTACTTCAAGATTTAAAAATACTGAGGACCTTGAACCAATTGACAAAGAATATTTTTGAGCATTCTATTGCCAGTAAATTAGCTTAGACATAATTTACACCAAGATATATTCTATCTGACTGCTCTATTCCAATTGGTAACTTAGTTATCATATTTTGTTAGCTAATAAAATCTGAATTGATATGGAGAGCTGTAATAACAAGATGCCATTGCACACTTAAAACTAGTTTAAACAAAAAAGTACTTAATTATGAGGATGTCCACAGTTCCTAATAAAAGTGTTAAGGCAGAATAATTAAGAAATGTTGGCCTATGAGGAATGTGGATGACCTGGTTTCCAGAACAGACTATCAATGTGCCCTTAGTATAGTCAATAATTGCTGAAGGAAGCCTTCAGGGTAATATCCTATCACTTGCTTTTATTTTAAGTATTAGATTTTCCATTCCTCCACATATTCTCAGGAGCAGGAAGGAAGGCAAAGGCTGACTCAGTTCTGACCTCTTTTCTAGTTCCCACAACATCCTGAGCACCTCTTGACTCGAATGTCAGTTTAACACTGACACTTCAGTGAAAAGGACTCCTTCTTTTTGCTTGATGTGGAATATATTTTGAGTTGTTCTAGGAAGAAATATAATATGTCTCCTGGCTAACAATTTCTATGACAAGGACATTACAGTTGGACTTTTAAAGAATCTCTCCAATTCCATCTATTTGGTACTAATAAAAACGTGTTTGTTGCATCCTCTTGCATGCTTTTTTTTTCTTTTTTTTTCTTTTTTTTTTTTCTTTAATGTTTACTGCAGGGTAATTGCTCTCTCTTTCAAGAGAAATAAATAAATAAATAAATGTGCATAGAGATATGCTTTTTTTTAGATAAATATTTTCTCATTCATGAACTATATATATGTAAAATGGAATGCTGAAATGGATAAACTGAAGTATTTAACTAAAAAGCAATGCATATCCTACTTTTGGTGGAGCATGTCTAACAAATCCCAGTAGAAGGTGTATTATATATGGGGGGAAAGGAAAGAATCCACAGTAAGCAGGCTGGGAAAACCTTGTAATAACAGTTAGTTTCTTCAAAATTATTAACTAATGAAAAATAAATCTATATATTGCCTTTAAGTGAAATTACATAGCCTCCATGGAAATAATAAACAGAATATATATTGTTCATTTGCAAACCAGCATTTCTGAAGCCATTGGCCTCACCCATTAAGCATGTTGCTCATCAAAATCTCCTGATTGAGCTTCATTTAATTTCATTATATATAGCACTTTGATTTTACCAGCACATTTTCAGTACTATACATTTTTCAGTATTATACAATATTGCCTGTAAAAACTAGAAGACATTTTATGAAACTGTTGTATGCTAAGAATGGTTATTATTGACTTGAAATAAACTCTGACTATAGCTAATACGTTTTTGTATTAGCTTAAATACAAGGAATCATTATTTATTTATTAAGAGAAATTTAATATTGTACCTTGATCATGATGTTTTTAAAGATTTTTTTATAATACAATTTTATCATGTAATGAAATTTAATTAAAATTAGAAGTGTAAACAATATTATTACTGAGTTCGTTCTAACAAATAAAATTTACATAGCTGGGCTATGCAGGCTTTTATCTGCAATGAGAACCTGGTTTGGCTTAAAGGTTTTTGAATAAAATGTTGGGATCTGTTTCAATGGAATTTATAAAATATTATGCAGTTTTAACATAAATATGAAGAAATAAATGTAATTAGAGCACAAGTATACCAGCCATTTCCTTCCTTTACTAATCTGTTTCTTTTGGCTGCCTTTGGCAAAGAAATTGATGGAAAGCACCAAAACCCATGCTGGAATCCAGGTTTTCCATATCAGCTGTTCACAGCTTTTTCTAATCAAGGCATGGATTATTAACACAGCTGTCTATAGAAAAGCAAGACCAAACTCAAGCAGGAATATTAGTGACTGATACAACCCAAATTTTCCTTCCTTTTTTTTTTTCTCTCTCTTGCTTGGGTGATTGTTACTTTTCTGTACATAAATCCTGTGCCTGTGTGCTCTCATGGCCAAGGCAGAGACATCTCACAGCTGGGAGAGCACCTGGCAAATTTCCTGAGGGACTGAGGCAAGTTCAATGTAACTGCTTTAACCTTAGTGCCAGTAAAAACCTTCACACTGAAAACTCTGGATCTGGTTTTGAGAGTTCAGAGTTGTGGTACACTAATATTTCTGATCTGATGGGCATTTATCTGATGTTAATTCCAACTGAAGAGAACCATGAATTGGGAAAATTTCTCGAAAGAGTGCAGCTTTCATTTGTACTGCTTCAAATTCCTTCCAAGTCATCAAAGAGCCTCCCAGTTGTGTTTTCTACAACAGCCCTGTGTTTGAAAGGATTCCTCCCTTCTGCCATATCCCAGAGAAAGCTTCTCAGAAAAAACCTCAAAATACTGATGCATAAGTAAGAGCATGAGAAAACCTCTATAGCATTGGTTTTAGATGAGCTAGTGTGCTAATGGCCAAATAGAAGCCACCACAACAGCTGTCTCATGGACACTGGAACAGTTTCCTTGTCCTTGCATCTGAAAGTGTTCCTCACTCAAGCACATGGAGATGTCAGTAGCCCTGGTAAGAGGAGAAAGAGCAAAAGTACTACAAACAGATCCATGATGCTCCAAGCTGTTTACTAGGTTTTATAACCAGCTATAAAGGGGTCAACATAATTCCACACAATCCATTAATTCTTTTGATTTTCTACTTCAAGTTCTTGCATTACCATAAATAGTTTTGAATATTTTTTTAAGAGATATTAAAATTTCTTTTCAACTTATTTCAAAAGCAAGCTAATTTTAAGGTAGCTACACCTTGGTAGCATAGGCAAAATAAAATAAAAAAAAAAAACACAAACAAAAACAACAAAACAATTTTGAACTTTAACAGTAGAGAATAACAAAAATATTCATCAAGAAGGTATTGTGCTGTCTTATACTGCATGCTTTGGGGGCTGTCTGCTTTGAAGTGTAACACAGAGAGGAGTTGCTGTGATAGGATAGGAGTTACTAAGGATAGACACCCCTAAACATCCTGAATCATCATCTTCCCTAAAACCTGTCTGAGGTACCTTAAACTCCCCTTTTCTGGCAAGGAAGTAATTTCTAAGAGACATTTACATTTAAAAGGTCATTTATATATTGCAAGAATGGATAAATGAATCCTTTTATTACTTGTGCCATAGAAGAAATGGTGAACCCTGTGAAAAAATAAACATAGTCTGTGCTTTAATTAAGGTCAGGAAAGAAATAAGGGTGCTTTATATCTGTTTTATATCCAGGGGATCTGGGAGGATAACTCCTAGATAAGGGAGTCCTGAAGATGTAATCCATTAAGTAGCAATATGTTTATTTTACACAACTAAGGCGTTACAAATGGTTAGATCTATTGACAGCATAATGAGGGCTTAAAGTTGAAGGGGATTTCCCATTCATTTGATATACTGAGCTTGAGAAAAAAATATAGCTTTTGTTCTATGTCTCAAATGCATATCTTTTAGCTTCTTCATTTGCAAAAGTACCACATCTTTAAGGAAATCCTACCTATACAATATATTTTTTAAAGAAAGTGACATAAGTTAGATTTGTTTTAGAGGTATGAGATACTGGCCTATACAAAAGCTTGCAACAGATCTGCCTGATCATCTTGGACACTGATAGGAGATAAAGAATGATGAGTCACTGCAAGAGGAAGCAGTAAGTGTAATAAAGTAAAAACACTTATATATGAAATAAATAAATAAATTCTGCACATCTCTCACTTGTGTGATGGTGTAGAAACAATCGGCTTTCAAACTTTCCTTGACAGCAGGATGGATTTGAACTCTTTCTAATATCAATATCAATTAAATTATATATTTAGCATTTTTAACTTCAGTAATTTGAAACAACCCACACAGAGTGTTTCTGGGTCAAGAGTGACAAGATTAATTAGCAAAGCACTCAGATAGCTTCTTTCATGTCAAAAGATATAATTAAGATGGCATAGAACAATATAATTTATCCCTTGATATATACCAAATTATTCTGATATGCATAATTTAAATATAACATTAGGCAATATCTTGTGCTGCTAATAATAGGAGATTGTAGCTGGTATTACCTATTCATGCATTTTCATTAAAGGCTTATTCATAATTTATAGTTCCCTTGGCTTGGGAAAATATTTACTAAATGAAAAATGCATTGTGGTCTTGCAGTTAACAGGTTGATTGCATTAGGAGCTTTCAAAAGTGGCTAAAAAGGCATTTGTCTTAAAAAAAATACACCTACTGAAGTAAAACATGGTTTATTTTTTTTCCGGTTTTTTGAAATTAGTGAGTTATTCCTTTTTTGTACCAAGTTAACTACAATAACAGAACTTTTGCTCTAGTCAGCATTAGTCAGAAGAACCCATCTCAATAATTTTGAGGAATTTGTAGTTTGAAAGCAGAGCCTGAAAGTGACTGAGGCTTCCCAGAGGAATGGAATGAAACACCCAAAGAGATACAGTTCCCCCCTTCCATATTCTGCTATTCCTGTCTTTATAAAACACAGGAAGCACACTGAAGAGAGAACCACATCTCAGATAGCAACTTCAGTCCTACGTGAGATTTTCACAGCACAGATTCCCCAAGAGGAAATCTAACCATCTTTGAGGAACTTTTGGGCATGTGGAATTTAAATACAGATAAAGATTGAATGTGTTTCCCATGAGCAGCCCATGTGCCAGGTAAAGAGAATGTGCTTTTATCTATGCTGATTCCAAGAATTCTAATGCTCACTTCACCTCCAGCAGTGATTAGCCTTTATGCAACATAAGGCAGAGCTGCCAAGCTGACATGGCTGTGGAGCAGGAATTATACCTCTTATGATCCAATTTCTCAGCACTTTCTAAATTTACTCACTATTGCAGGTGTAATGACTATGTTTAAGGACTGTGAAGTTAGCAAGCCTCTCTTTCTCAGGATCACTAAACTCCTAATGTGTCTTGTAGAGTGGATTTACAGGTACATTTTCTCCCTTTGGAATTTTAGATTTTTGTTCCTGTTAACTATGGCAAGACAGATGTAGATGAGAAAGAACCCAGGGTGAAGAATTCCAGATTTGGGACAGCCAGACTTCTGTGGAATCTTGTCTTTAATACTACATTAAGCTGCTAAAGAAGAAAAGAGATCTTTATCAATGAGAAGCACTTGTTAAGCATATTGACTATAACTGTACCTGCACACAATTTTCATTAAAGGCACTTAAAGCTAGACAGAAAATCCCTTATTTTGAACAATAATGCCCAAGTAACAGAGGGATATGATTAAGCTTTTTTATGGGCAAGTCATAAGCCTTCTCATTAAAGATATGACATTGTATGGCCAATGTCACTCCTTCAAGCATTTCTTCAAATCAATACCTTTTATTCCCTGCTAGCCTGGCTGATCAGATAGTCTGCATATCAGTCCTGACTCCAGTTCCATTAGAAGATAACAGTGCATGCCACTGCAATCCTTCAGGACTCTCTTCTGCAACAAAACCTCTCAATGTGAAGAAGCCACAAGGTTATTCTGACAAATCATCAACCACACAGAAACGAAGTACCTATTCTTTTGTGTGAATGAAGTGAGATTCTTCCTAGCTGTCCTACATGTACCAAAAAATATATTTGCCTATATGTAAAATACATAAAAATTCTTTTCTCAAGATCATCTCAGATAATGTTTTTTAAAACACATTTTTACTAGAGGCTGTATGGAGGAAATAAAGACACAACAGTGCCTTTTTTATTAAGCTTAGCAAAATATTACTTTGAGCAAGCAATTAAAGATAAGCTATCAACTTGATACTTTGTTTTCTTTTTTTAAGCTCTCTAGTAACTGCCTAATTGCTTTCCAGAAAAAGATTCCAGCACAAATTACATACTACACCGAGGTTATATTAAATATCCAATATTTATTTGAGATGTATCGTAATACATAAGTGATCTCCATGAATAAAACATTTTTTCCTTTAAGCAGAGTTTAGTAAAATAAAGAGCTAACTGTCTAACAACCTAGAGAGCTCCAACTCCATATATAGGTATTTTTCTTACATATAGATGTTTTCTTAGCTTTAAAAGTGAATGCAATGACTTAAGAAAGATCTTAGTTCGGAAGATGAATTTCTTTGTTCTACAGATATTTGGGAAAGGGACTTTATGCAGTGCACGCAACTAATACAGGCATGGTTTTGTTTCTCCTTTTTTTTTTCCTACATTATGTTTCTTGGGCCTCCAACAAAATCCCCCTTCAGATCAACATGTGCTCCAGCCAAGCAGTGAGCAGATTAAGGTAAGTGATTAAAGGACAAATCCCCAAATATGCAGCCGTGGCATTAGCCACCACAAGCAATCTCACAAAAACAGCTCGGTGAGAGTACACAGAAAAGCAGGTATTTATTATTTCCAGAGCTCTGAGAGCCCCCAGCTGAGAACAAGAAGAGCAGTTACTCAGCAGAGAGATAAAAAAGATCCCCAGGACAGTGGCTATCACAAGAAAAGCACACAGACAGAAGATACCTTTACTTTAGTGTGGCACGAAACATCATGCTGTCCATATTCGCCCATCCCAGTCTCATATCCTGTCTGTCCTTGGGAATAATTTACAAGTGTTTTTAGATCTTTGATAAATAATCTTAGACAGGTGTATTCTTGGGGATTGGGCAGGGCTGAGGCAAACAGTTCAAACAAAGAATGATAAGGTTTTTGCAGCACTTGTTCAGTTGGAAAATATTTTGCACTCATAATTGCATGGCTCCCAGTTCTGAAGAGACATCAAGGGAAAAGTGGAGATTTGGCTGTACAGCTCCTTGAAGGCCTTCTACTTGAATCATGCCTTGTTTATGACTGTGCGGAAGAACAAAAATGGGACAGATCTCTTTCATGAGCTGCCACTATAAATTCTATGCCAACATTCTAGACATTCACTATCATTCTGACACCTCTACTCAATTTTTGAAGTCTGGCACTTTCCTGCAACTTTCTCACATCATCATCTTTAGAACATTTGAAAATTGACCCTTCCCAGCTCCTCACCAATTTGCTTACAACACAAACTGGCAGCACAAAAATGGAAGGATGAGAAATACTATCAAGTTTCCACTATTGAAATGAAGACTAACTTTTTCTAACTAATTACTGGTGGGAAGATATAGAGTATCATTGAGCTTGTTTTATCAGCACAGGAAAAAAGGTGTGAAGAGGAAAGTCAAAAGGTGTCAACAGATGTCAGAAGTGATTAGCATAAAATTATTTGTAAATTGGTTGTGCAGCAGAGTCCAGGCACACTCACAGAGTGACACACTGGAACCATAACCAAATGAAGTCAAGATCCAAGAGGAAGAAGTAAGGTCTGCAGTCTCAGCATGCCACTAAACATTTGAGGGGAATGGGGCCAGGGTAAATGTTTTTCTGCCAGCAGTGTGGCATTTTTCCTTAGCCATGCCTGAGAGAGTACCTTTGCTAGGAGAAAATGAGCCACAGGTAGGTGTGTACTTTTCACACTGAGAGCAATGATTGCATGATGGGGATGACAGACACACAACACCTGGACACAGGGACAACCAACAGGAGACCCTCAAAAATATAATATTTTTTCTGATTGTATTAAGGAACAGAAGGATGAGTTGTAGATATTAGAATGACAGTAAAAATACAACTCTACTACCTCAAAAAAAAAAAGAAAACATGCTCAAAGACCCCTTTTTCACCTTCATATGCTTTTTAGCACCAAGACTCTAATACAATTACTTGTGTAAGCTTGCTTGTTTCTTACACAGCATCAAGACTGAAATTTAGTCAGATAAGTTCCTTGTTTTTATTGCTTGCACCAAATATGTAGAAAAAGCAAGTGAGTTGTGGAACAAGCATGGGGTATTTGTGCGTAATTTTGGCAGCTCTGTAATTTTTTGTCCGTGTTCCCTATTGCCACTAAGTACTGATCCTCATGAGAGCCCTGTGAGAATCCATGATGTGGCTTTCTGCCACCCAGTTAGGAAAAAAGGAATGCAGGATATCCCTATAGTGTTTTTGGCAGCTGTGGCCAGGTTGGCCAGCAGCAGCAGGACACCTGCAGCTTTCAAACCATGAAGAAGCAGAACTGGAGGCTGACTGGTCCTTAAATTCTTGTGAAATTGCTCAGCAGCTTTTCTTGCATACCTGGGAATCCCTGTATCCCTCTCCTTGGCAAGCACAGAGTAACATGGGAACTGTCTGGGAAACAACTCTCAGAACTCTCATGTGCAGGCTGGCGGTCACAGGTTTTTTTTGTTAGTTTTTATTTTTTTGGTTTGTTGTTGTTCTTATTTTTGATCAGGAGATGAGAGAGCATGTCTCAAGTGACTTCATTTAACACCTGCAATATAGTGAAACACGATACATCTGGCCATGTACCAAATTTTGTACAATCTTTTCAAGTATTCCTTTACAGAGACAGACGATTAGTAGATGTGTATTTGAAAAGCAAGAAATAAAAATATTGCTTGTTAATCTGTTTTATACAAATTGTGATAGCTATTTGTACATTTATTCTCACAAAATAAAATAGAAAGTCTTTGCATTTTGTTCAAAATATGCCAGTTGTCTTTCTACTTTCTGAAATAAATTGAATAATAGTATTCTAAACCAAAATATAAATTTCAGTCTCTGACAGCTAATATCCATTTTGAAGATAGTACATGCTTTGGTTAAACAGATTATCCATTAGAAGGCAGGTTCTGGCTGAAATTAATTTGCAGCTCGCTGACGTAATTTTTACTGAATTTACCCAATGTCTTCCATAAATCACACACAGAAAAATCCCCTAGTGTACTGGTATTTCTTCCACTTCTTACTCCTTTTAGCAGTTAAATATTTTGTAGAGATCCTGCCTCAAAACAATTTTTTTCTCAAGGTTTACAGGTGATTAGATTTGAATCTCGTGCTCCCATGGTACTTAGAACCTGATTTTTCCAACATGGGATAAAAGCAAAGTGTCTATAAATTAAATGCAAGCTTTACTGCCCTGAGACCCAATTAGGTATTAGCAAGTACAACACAGATTCAGTCAATAGGACACAGAAAAGAGGTGGTTTGCATCACTAGTTAATCGATATACACGGTTCTACAATATCCACTGGCAGAAAAAGCAGCATAACATCATTTATGTTAGATATTCTCCAGGATTAGCAAGTACATTAGCTTGCCTTTTACAGGTAAAGACTTCCCTCTCCCCTTTCCTTGAGCATTCAAAGCATTCAAAGTTTGTTTTTTCTAAAGTAAAGAGAAAAATACATGACACGATTAATGGGCAGTCACTGCATATCATGTTTAAGAGAACAGCAAATTTCCAGAGGATAAACAATGTTCCTTTCTGAATAAATACCTCTGATCGTTATTTGCTGTGGTAGAGCAGCTATTAAAAAACCCAAAAAACAAGAAATAACCCCAAACCACATGATTGGGTCTGATGCTCTGCTGATGTATTGCAGGCTGAAGGAAAGTTAATGGTATAGTTAGCCCGAGCCTGGCTGCCTTTCTTTTCTCATTTTCTAAGCTGCAGTGTGGCATAGCCTTTAGCCAACACAGCAACTCCCGACTGAGAATGCATTAAACTGAGCAGATGAATGGCAGCATTTTAAAGCTAATCTGATATCCTAGACATGCTTGTGGGCTTTAAAGAGTCCACATCAGATAAAAAGGACTACTGGACACTTGAGAGTTGACATATTCTTCTAAAGAGAGAGCATGCTGAGAATTCAATTGGGCCATAGAGAATATTCTAAAAAAAAAAAAAAAAAAAAAGGATCAAAAAGGGCAAATGTAGTTTTTATAACACCAAAAAGATAAAGAACAGACATATATAAAATCAAGCCACTCAAAAATACACTCAATTGAAAAGACACTTGTAAATAATTGTATGGAGCAACTTAATACTGGAATAGTTAATTCATTACAGACTTTCCTCAATTAAAAAAATAATGCCCTTTACATCTTAGAGATGCAAAGGGAAATTAAACTTCAGTCCTTTATAATTAAATATAGTGTTTTGCAGACTCGTTAAATTGAGGAAGGCTAACTTAAATTTCACTTTCATATCTTATGCACACACTTTTATCTCAGATTCAGAGGACAGGAAAAGTTTATATGAATTGATTGCAAAGTAGCAAAAATAGTCAGCACTGTGCTTTTATATTACTATTTCTAAGCTAAAAAAGCCAGTTACATTCCAGCCAGGTATTTCATCAAACAGCCCTTTTCCCTCGATCCAATGTGTCTATAATGAAAGTTTTGCAAAAGCCACAGCTAAGGTTAAATACACTGATTGTTATTTAACTGTTCCTGTATTAGAGAAAAAAAAATTGAGGTGTTCATAAAAAATGATGAGTGCTTGAGTTCAGTGTTTGAGCCAGCTGCTGCAGGCAGACACACACACATTTGGAAAGATGTCAAGCTGACATGAATGGCAATATTCTACATTTCATTTGGGTGCACAGGCCTTAGATTGGATAAACCAGTTGTAAAATTAAACATATCAAAGGGTTCTGCAATATAAAAAGTACCAGAATCAACAGCAATGTCTTCCTATTGCAAGATGCTTTCCCAAGGGTGAAAGTGCCTCTAGCCAATGTCTGGTAGAAAAAAGTAACACAAATTGAAGTGCTTTCTGCATCCATAGGAATACTGCTGCTCCACATGCCTCAGGTAAAAAACCCAGACCTCTCATGACTAGCAACTCTGACTACTATATCTTATGGATGTATTTGTTATCCCTTTCCATGATTCTCAGTTTACAGTTAATTTCCTCTGGGTTCAGAGGACAAATAAGGCTGAGAACGTGCTGTGCCAAGGAATGCTGCTTTTCAGTTGCAGCCTTGGGAAGATGGATAACTTCTTGTGAGACATGGCACCAGGACTCCATTCACACCGCATTAGAGAAGGAAATCTCTCATGCAGAAGGTTCTGGTGCTCTGCTTGTACAGGAAAAGGTTTCAGAAATTCACATGGACCCTTAGTTTTCCACATTCTACAGCACTGATTCTACATTCCACCTCTGTTGGAACCCTGGAAACTAGGAGTTTTGAACTTTCTGTGCTGTCAGGCACTGACCCCCAAAAGAGCACTTCTTTTGACCTGAGGCCTTGGAGAAGACTTCCAAAATTGAATAATAGAACTAGAATCACTGGTGTGTAGTTTGAATAGAAGTGTGTAGTATCACATGGTGAAGGATTTGGAATTTAGAGTTTTAGAATATAGTAATGAGTATAAAGCAAGAGAAAAGTCTTAGAGCAGAGGTATTCTTTCTTCTTCACCTTCTTCTTGAGTCTAAGTAGTACTTTTTAACTGAATAGAAGATTCTGCATTGCGGGGCACAGATGTTTAGTCATTGGGTCAAAAGTAAAAATAACTTAGGTGTTAGTTTTTAGTTAAACAATTAAGGCTTAAAGGACCTTGTAACAAGGAGATACATAGTCATTTCTTCATTTTCAGCTTCTTAGCTGGAAGTGCTCTAGCACTCACTGTAACATAGATAAAAATTAAGAAACATCTGAGTCCAAACACAAAATTCCATTTTTAATCCGAATCTGACTAAAAATAAAAAAAAAAACCACCAAAAAAACCCAATATATTGGTTTAGAGTGGTGTTTGTGTGAGGACTGAACCCATGACCTTTAGATTATGAGACTGAATTTAAAAATTTAATGAAAATAAAAATTTAATGAAATTAATGTTTTTCTTTTCCCTGGGCAGAGGTGGGGCCAGTCTCATACTTTTAATCCCAACTATGACAAAAGTAAATAAATAAATAAATAAATAAATACACCTCTAGGCCTAGGACCCTGTTATTGAACTATTATCAATATTACAAGACCTGAAACACAACTGATGTGCAGTGCATGTGCTGTTATAACTGTTCATATCTTGATGAGCTAATGACGGGAAAGGAAGAGAAAAAATATTAAAGCCCTTAACAGACGTGATAACAATTTTTCTGGATTTTATCTTGTCACTTTAATAAAAGTGATTGCTAAACCAGTTTTTAATGTCAGACAGCATCAGCAGAGCAGATCCAGACTCAAGAAATGGAATCTCTTGGAAATGCTGGGATATCTTTGAATTGTTATTAGCTGGGTAACCCAACTGCTGGAAAGTCATAGTCCCCAAATACCCATTAATAGGTACTTTAAAGGACTTTTCCTTTTGCACAGAAGCAGAATTCTGTAGAGACTTTTTCTTCTTATAGAGGAAGTCATAATTTTTAATGTAATTTACAGAATGCTACTCTACAGTTCTTGAAAACATTCTGAAATATGACATATGTCCCTGAGAATTTCAATGGAATTTAAACTTTTTTGGTCTTCTTCCTTATCCCTGTTTTCTTTAACTCTTTAAGTCCTTTCATTTTTCTATTCCATTATCATAACAGACTATTCAAAAATGTTTTTAATGGTTTTGTTTAAATAATGAATTTTGTTTCTTGATGTCATTAGGCTTTCCATTAAAACAAAAAGTCAGTCAAACCTTCCATAAAATAAAGCATATTCCAATAAAGTTCCAATAAAGCAGAAGAAGTGTGTTTCAACAGTTCTGAAAAACTACCCTGCTTTATACTTTGCTTGGCTGAAGACATGGCTAAGAACTCTACAAGCAGAGCTCCAAAATCTAGTAAACAAGTATCACAAAATATACCAAATATAGGTTAGGCTCTCATAGTAGCCCACATATATATTATCCTTGTAGAGACAAACATAGTTACATATAAGATTCAGAGGCTATACGAGATAAAGAATAAACAAATAAATGGGAAAGTAAAAATACCAAAACAACACAGAAAGAAGCATCACAATTCCAGAAAAATTCAATCATAACTATGAGGAAATTATAAAAAAAGTCAGTGTGGAAACAAAATAATTAATGACAACCTTAAATATAAAGGGCCTATAAGTACTTTTTCTAAGAATCCCAAATTAATTGCAATCACTTTTCCATTGAGGATGGCCTTTGTTGTGTTTGTTATGGCTGACGGGATTTTGGGGTTGTGTGATATTTTTAATTTTTCTCTTGATGTTCATTAATGCAAACATTTTTGTGCTCATGTCTATATTTTTATAACGTGCCATAAATGCTATGTTTCAGACATATACCATATATATATTCCCATATTTCATTCCTGATCTAGAAGAAACTACTTTTATCCTCTTTTAAGAGTCTTGGGTTTTGTCCCAGATACAAAAAAAATGTGCCATCAATCACTTCTGTTCTCACAGAGAATTTTGTCATTTAATCCAACCATCAAAAAAAGTCATACTGAGGTAAAAAAAAATAGCTTTCAAATAAATGTAGTATGCTCAGAAGTTTACCAAAAATTTTCAGACATCATGCTTTAAATATAAATTCAAAAGAAGTAAGAATGAATCCTTTGCAGCTGTTTTCAATGCATTTTCTCCAATAAATGCAAATTGTGAAAGTTTACATTCCCAAAAGAAATTTAATAGTTAATAAAAAATACCTCGTTGCAAGTGTTTGTTTTATCCAAATACATATATCCATACCCAAATTTTATCTCTGGAAAAAAAAATACTGAAAGTCATCTTAGTGAGAAATATAACAGCAACTTCTGAATGAAATTTCAATGTCAGGATTCATTTCAGATCTTCATGTTCTCAACGGGACTGTGCCAACCAATCTTTTTTAATATTACAATTCCTTGAGTACAGGATACTAAAGAGTGAGAAGAAGGGTAGAAAAAATAGATTGCCAGCTTATTCTACAAACAAAATATTCAGAAACAAAAACGGACTAAATAATACTTCTAACATAACAAAGCATCAAAAATGGTGGAAGGATTTATAGCAATGAAGAGCCAAGAAAGATATATTTCAGCCTTTTAGATATTAAAAAAGGGTGATCATCATGGTTTTAGGAGTTAAACAAGGTAACAATTATTTAAATTTCATGGAGATTAGTTCTTTGGACCACCAGGATTTGACCCTGCAATCTAATCAATCGTCTCACCATGTTCCCACATATCAGATACTACATTAGGTGCTGACGAGGGGAAGTTGTATTTCAGGCATCCCCACTCCACCAAAGTGCATATTCTTTCAAGTATGTGAATGTCAAACCCTGGCTCCTGCGTGGCAGTTTTCCCTTTGGAATGAAATCCTCTCAGAAGTCCACGCCAGAGGAATCCCTTCCGGCTCATGCAGCCGTGAGCTCGTCCAGCTCCAGAACTGCTCCATAAAGCCACTTCTCCACCTCAGTACTTGTGCAATGTAGTGTTCCTCAAAATTGCTTTTCTCTGTGAGCACAGATGGGCAGACAAATCTCTTTGTTCTTTAGAGCCTTCATTCTGACTGGGTTTATCAGCCACAGGCTCACCCATGCAGTTCCCAGACTTAAATATATCACAGTACATATATTTTACTGCAGGGACTGCCTGCTCACACACCCTGCTGACTGTAGTTCTTGTGCTGCAGCTACATCAAATACGGTGTGTCACAATGATTGCTCAGTTCTGTGCAACAACAGCTCCTGGAGCTATCAACAATTATATACAAGCCCATACAGCATATAAATTAAGAAGTCTCTTTCCTATATCCTTTAAAACTCATTCCTTTACTTGCAAAACTTTAAGAAAAATAAAGAAAGAAAAAAAGCCATTATTTCATACTTCACAAAGTGAAGTTATATGAGGACTTAGGGCAAAGAGTTTATCAGTCATCCAAAACTCTTACTGAAATGTCACGGAGTTTCTGAATACAACACAGAGAAGTTCTGCATTATGGATTATTGAGGTCAAAATGAGTACCATTTCCTATAGACTTTTTTTTTTTTTTTTTAGATATATTCATATGTACATTTAGAGCAAACCTTGGGGTATGTTAAAAAAAAATAAAAACAGGCATTTTAAGATCCTCAGCAGCTGTTATGATTAGATAGTTTTTCTGATCTATTGCTACATTTAGACCAGGATGGTTTATTACCTTCCACCTTTCACTGACAGTTGACATATTGCAAAATTTTTTTCCACCTTCCTTATTACAAGCATCAGCTTAAATGATGCAAGTGTGGAAGTGAACAGCTGAGATTTTTCTGATAATATGATTTCTTGAGACTGCACAATGTTAATATTAATAACAGTATGACAAAATTATACAGCACACTGCTCATAGTATAGAGTGGTGGTCTTGTCAAATTTCTTCACTTGGAAAGAGGTAAAAGCTACAAGCTCTACACTCATCTGTTCTATACCAAGGTATAATCTGGTCTAGTAGAATACAACCCAAAATATGAGTGTTACAGTTTATTTTGAAAGAGCGTAGTCAGGATGAATCTAAAAATATATGTTCCTTACATATTTAAGATCCCTTAGCAGCTTAGATCAACCAACAACTGAAAAGTATAAAAAGCTGTCACTTAAGCTGTCACTTAAAAAAAATAAGATGTATACACAAAATCTGTGAGCTTAGACAATTTTCCTATGATTCCAGAGTTTATATTCAGATCCCCTTAATTCTATAGAATTAAGCACTTTTTTCCTTCAATTTTTGTGACAGTTTCTGATAGTCCTTTTTGTTCAATTTTATCTGAGTTCTTCATTCCACTAATTCAGCAATAATTTCTTTTATTAACATGTCTCCTGAAGAGGATTTAATTAGAAACATTGACCACTTGCCTCAAATCCACTCAAAACCCCCCAAACTGCATGAAAGGGAAAGTACATCTAAGCATCAAAACCAGGACCATTTCCTATTTTCTTATTCTTCTATAATGAAAGAAATAAAAAAACCAAAACAAATAAACAAAATAAACAAAATTAAAATAAAACAAACAAAAACAAACAAAGAAACAAACAAAAAAAACACACACACAAAAAGAAACAACCAAAAAACTTTGCTGCTAATTCTTGGAAATGTTAATAGAACACATCATTTTTGATTGAGAAATATAGGAACTTTTGACCCTAAGACTAAAGGAAATGTTGCAATGTTGAACACAAGGATGGATAAGAGATAGGAAGTCCTTTATTTTTTTTATCCATATAAAATATTGCATAGAATTAGTTTGTATAATTAATGAAGCTTGTCAATATTAGTTAATTCCAGCTTTATATTGTTAAGTCATCCAATGAACTAACAATGACTTTTTAGCCCCAAAACCATATGCAAAATATTGCCTCTTTTCCCCATAATGAGACTATGGTTCTATATCATCTTTTCTGGGAGTCTCAACCAAATCCAAGCCTGGAGCTTTAGAACTGACAAGAAATTGTAACCTCATTTATTTGAGAACAAAACAATATTGTCTGTAGAGGTGCTATGAAATGTGGCTGAATTTTTCCATTTTGAATTTCACACTCCTTCATTTCCTAGTAAATTCTCAAACTGCAGTTAGAGAAATAACACAGCAAGAAAAGGGGGTAGCTTGGCTGCATCAGGGTAAAATATTGATTTAGTAATCATGACTAAAATAAGTCACCAGGAATTGTCTCTATACAACCTGGGGAAGAAGAGGTAATTTTTTGAAGTATTCTATAAGAAATTGGAAGCTAGAGGACAGAACATGCCAATAAACAGATAAAAAAAAATAAAAAATCCCAATATATGAAGTTAATACCCTACAATCACACATAAAACAATTGGGCCAGATGGATATAGCTACATATCTGGTGCTGCAGATCCAAATATCAAACAGTTGAAATTTAGGAGCAACCTTTCAGGCTAATCAGAATCTGATTCTATGATCTGAGTGTCCCTTGGTAGCCAAATGAGAGAAGATGAGTGAGGAAAGGAGGTAAAATTAAAATAAAAATATAAATAAAACAAGCAGCCTTGGGTAAGAGTGGGAGGTTTTGAAACAAAATTAATTGCACTGATTGATGTAGCTAGTTTTCAGGTTTCTAGAGAGCACTGACATTGTGACACTCATATATGTAATTTAAAACATTAACCCACACCACAACTGCAGTATTTATTATTTTTGTACCTATGTGCATCCAGACAAGAAGTTTCTTCATTCTTCCTCTATTAACTTTGCTAACAAATATCAGTACTGTTATCTTGAGCACAAGTGAATGTTTCTTTCTAAATGGAATTGGCCTTTTTTTGGACTACTAAGAGCAAAGCACTGCAAGTGCACTCCAGTTATATGGGACAGATGTCTGTCAATAATATATCTGGAAAGAATTTTCCTCTGTATCCCATAAGCAATTATTTCACTACCGTTTATTTTCAGAGTTCAGCCTACAGCCAGAAGGCAACTGGGAAATTTAGGCACCATCTATTTCCTTGAACTTTCCCCTGCATGGATATGTAGTTGAGGTGCCAAACAAAAGAAATAATTAAAAAAAAAATCCCTGTAAAAAAACATAGTTCATCAGTAGCAGCAATATGAGGCAGTGATAGTCCTGGTTTGCAGGCAGATGTACTGGTTGTAGCCTAAAATCATAGGTAGATACAGACACATTGCTAGAGATGATCTTGTTCTCTTCTGCCCCTGAAACTATCACCACCCTGCTTGAGCTGCTTGCTGAAACCAAGTCCAACAGAAACTTTGTGTTGGAATTAAGGATAGCATAAGGACAATAATTATCTACAGACTCTGCTTCTGGGAAATGTGAAGAATTTTCATGACTGTCATGCTTTAACCCCAGCTGGCAATTAAGCACTACACAGGCACTGAATTTTTCCCCATGTTAGGAATCAGAGGGGTAAAAGTGAGAAAACCTTGTGGGTTGACACAAAGAGAGTTCAATGGGGAAAGCAAAAGCTATGCACACAAACAAAGTAAAACAAGGAATTAACTCACTGCTTCCCATGGCTGGGCAGGTGTTCATCCATCCCCAGGAGAGCAGGGCCCTTTCACACATAATAGTGACTTGGGAAGAAAAATGCCATCATTCCAAATACTCCCCTCCTTCTTCCCCCACCTTTATGTGCTGAGCATGGTGATGTACATTGTGGAATATCCTTTTGGACAGTTGAGGTCAGCTATCCTGGCTGTGTCTCCTCTCAACTCCCTGTGCACCCCAGCCCACTCACTGGTGGGGCAGCCTGAGAGGGTGACTATCTGCAAGCACTGCTAGTGATCACAACATCATCCCCGGAAATATTGGCATTTTCCAGCACAAGTCCAAACTACCGTGAAGAGAATGAGCTCTATCCACTCAAAACCAGCACAATAAATTACTCAGAATAGCCTATCTGTGGTTATATTTGTCTGTAGCTCTTTGTCTATGTTTTGGCATATCTTAAATTCTTTTCTTATACAGATATATTTATCATATCCTCTAACTATTTCCAGAAATCAAAGACATCGTGGTTGAACTAATTACATTCCAAGAAGAATTTAATTATACTCTTGGGCTTAGCTCTGCCACCATTTAAGTGGAATTGGTACAGCAGTAGAAAAGAGAGAAAAAATTAAGGCAGCTTACTGAGTTGGCACAATGTATTAAAACACTTCTTGTTATGGACATAACTCCTTATGAAGTCCTTATCTACATTAGCAGATCCATGAGTAAAGCATGATGCAATGCAGCTGATATAAATCTAAAAGAAAATTAAAATCTGTTTATAAATAGCTATTATTTTTGTTTCCAGACTGCTTAATGCTTATTCATCCAGTAACTCATTAATTTAAAATGAAGCTATAATAAAGAAAAATGACAGGATTTCATCCAAGTCCTTAAAAATACTGTTATTTTCTAGGAAGAGTTTTCTTTTTTTTTTTTAAAGGGAAATTTTGCATATATTTTTCTAGTTTCTGAGTTTCTCCTAATTGAGGTATTTCTGATTTCTAGTGCAAGAATGAATCTAGGAAGGAGAAAACTCAGAGGCCTTGAACAGGGCTGGATAAACTGTCAGGAGGACTATGAGGAAGCATTTAGTACGTGAAATGTTTCATTTACTTAAACATAGAAGAGTTCTCAAATCTCCTGGTAATTCATGCTTGGATGGTTGCATATTCCTCTGCTATAAGACAGAATATACATTCAGTATTCACCTAAATTACCCATCTATTTACATACCACCAAAATTACATATGTGTGGACATATCAAAAAACAGTGAATAAGGTGTTAATATCAAAGTCTCCTTATACCTTACCTCTTGTTCTGAGCAGGGCTGAACTGTGCTCTTCAGGTGCCCCATGGCTGAGTGCCCTCTCTGTCTGAGCTCAGCTCTGGGAAGCATTAAAAGAGTGATAAGAACATCAGAATAAAGGGGGAGGTACTGAGTATGACTTTTTGATATGATTTTTTTTAACATATAATTTGTGACACTTTTGCATACTCATTATTCAGTTTGAATTATTGGCGTTGCTGCAGTTCATTGGAATAACAGTAAAATCTTTAACTCTACCCACATTTCCTGTTGTTTATATCCCAGTTCAGTGTAACTAGAATTCTAAAAATTAGAAATAGTAGTTTTATAGTTAGAAAACCTTGGATTTATTTCTTACATGGTGCAAACTGCAAGAGTATTATCAATTTAATGTTGCCAAAGTGTTCTTATGTTCAGAGCTTCAGTGAAAGCTCTGAGGGCTGCCTACAGCACTGAAACTTTTGAGAGGATGGATGCTGATTCTCTGTTTTCAAGGCGTTTGCCTTGGCCCATTAAAATAGGTGTGAGAAATATTGTCAGGAGAACAAAAATCAAAGCAGTGTTCCAGCTACAACTCTGGACCTCGTGCTTTGATGCTGAAGAAAGAAGGTTAGTATTACCACAAATCAAAGACACTTCATTAGCTCCTGCTTTTTATGAGGTTGCTGAGGCAAATTTTACAATATAGTTTTAAACATCATTAACTTTGTGACCTTAACATTAATGTGTTGATACACAGTGCAAATTGCATTAGTGAGCTGAGCAGCCCCTACTGTGGAAGTCTATCTTATCTCCCCCTTCCCACCAAAGTCATTAAAAAGGAACACATGAAGGCAAGTAGGCTTCATGCAAAACTAAGTTTACCTCTGATTTATACCACACTTCTAATGTTTCCTTCATGCCATAAAAAAGCAGTTGATACAAACTGGTTCAGGCTAGTGTTTCTGAAACACAACAGTACATCTAAAGAGGAGATAATGCAGCCATGGGGAATTACCTTTCATTTATGAGTGTAAACTCTTAAGAATTGAGCTACTATATTCAAGAGTTTCAAAGGAAGTAATTTGATAGCAGTGTGCATTTTAATTGCAATATTCCCATAGAAGTACTAATTTTGCAACTTAAATGACCTGCCAGCAGCCCTGCAAGGTAAAAATAATTATAGGAAAAAATATAATAATGATAGACACGCACTTGTTATTTTACACTGCCAGGGAATCAGTTTTATTAAAACAAAAGAAAAGCAGCATCAGTGGGAAAAGAAGTGAAAATAAAGGTGATGTGTTAATGGCTTGAGGCTTGATGATCCATTTATAGGGTTACTCATTCCCTTCTTTATCATGGAAGGAAATGAGTAATTTGGCAAATGTATGGAGGATTTCAGTATATTGTGTTCAACTGCTCATATGCTTAGAATACCTATGTGTCCAAAAACATGATTCCTCTGATTCCTTTATAATTTTTGGCCAGATCTTAACAGTTTGTATGATAATTTTCCATTATTTTCAAAATTTACTCTAGCTTCAATACAACAGCTTTCTATTAAGATATGAATGTGTAATGTTGGCAACTCAAAATCTTCCACCTTTACATTTGGAAAGGGCAAAAAAGCAGTAATCAAAGGAGTAGAAATACACATTGTGAAGTCTACCTTTGTTATTTCAATATGTAAATTGTGAAGGAAGGCATAGGTCATGTTCTGGCAAATTAGTTTGTCTTCTAATCTGTTAGATTTGTTTTGGCAAGGCAGGGAACAATAAATAATTGTATTGAAGAGAGTGACAACATCATACAAGGAGAAGCTGTTTTCATTTTGTGAGAATAAAACACATGAGCACATTTTTACTTGTCTTCACCCTACTCGTATATTATTTTTTTCATAATTCTTTTAGCATATCAGTCACTTTAAAGCATTTTAAAAGTTGTTCTAGCATATAATTTTTGTAATAAAACAAAAATTTTAAATACTACTGTGGTCAAGTACTAAACTCAGTGCTGATGCCAATTGTAAAGAAGTCAACATAGAGTTCAAGAAATAGATCAGAGTGAACTCAGAAGACGAGACATGTGATGTACTTTTATAACCTTCCTCTCCCATCACTACTCGGGTATTAGGAGCCATTTCCTGATTAATGATTTCACTAGATAGAGGAAAGGAATGCCAGATTATCAGAGAATAAATACAATCACAGGGTTTTTATCAAAGTCTACTGGACTGATTTTTAAACTCTTCCTTTAAGAACTTCTTTCAATGAACAATAACTAAACCTAATGATATGACTCCTAATTATGATTATTATAAAATGAATATAAAATAAATACCTGTCCTTCATGATCCACTGTTAAAAGTTCACAAGCATACCAGTTCTCCACAGACCAATTCTTGAAAATCTGTGCTCTGGGAAAACCAAAGTCAGAGAAAAGGCTTGATTAACTGGTGTTAATTCCTCCCCACGGGAGGAACTGTGTTGTTCATCCACAGATGAACCTGAAATGGTTCTCAGTCACAAAGTAACAACTCAGATTCAGGACACTAATAAGATTTTATGTCTTCAGTTATCACACTTGCTACTTGATTTGCTAATCTGAAACCATCCACTTAAATTCTTGACTAAGCACTCAGCTCTTCTCAGCACATACCACCTGAGCCTGGGTTTTTGCTTCTGGCTTAGTCAAGGTATTTTCTCCACCTTGTTCTCTGACATCTTATCATGGGAAAGTTTCCATGGCAGCCAGTATAAGGCACAATTGAGCCTTGCCATTATATTTGATGGGCTTTTTCTTTGGAGCTTCGATCCAGACTGCAATATCATTTGTCAGGAAACTAACCAAGAGATCAAAAAGAGTTTTGGGTATTTGGAATAGATTTGTGCTTTAGCTATCCTCCTCAATCAAAAAGAAAATACTTAAAAAAAACCCACCAACAAACAAATACCAAACAAAATACAAACAAAATCCCCAAACAAACAAATAACCTTCAAAACGTTTTGCAAACTGTTATATAAGGCTATAAAAATCTTTATTTACAAACAAAACAGCAGTATATTATATTTTTCTGTGCTATGGGTGTTTAAGAAGAAAAAATATTTCACCTGAAGGTTTGGAAGTTACAAATTTAAGATGCTAAGCCATCTTTACAGGTTTGTAGCTGACTATGTGAAGAAAAAAAAAATCTGAAATATAATCCCTCTGCAAAATACTGACAGGACAAAGGCATCTCCTGCTGTGGTGTCACCTTCCAATAAATACAAAATACACCTCTCCAAACAAAACCCCACAAACCAATTCCCCACCTTGAAAAAATCTTCTTGTTTATGGATACAACAATTTGCTTAGAATAATGAGGTAACTGGCTAATAAGCCATTTATTCTGTAAAAGGAATTTGACAATTGGATGGTTTTGGGATTACATTAATGTACAGAATGCTGTACATATCACTGGGCATATATAAAAACAGCTGTGAGTTTCTTTCCTCTCTCCCCCACATTAAAAAAATTAAAAATAAATCCTCCAACTCACAGCTTGATCACAAAAATTGGCAAGGCAGAGAAGATTGTCATGAAAGACTGGACTCCATGAAAAAACCTGAAAACACTGGTATAAAGATGAGACTTATCTCCTCATCTGCCTGTATTTTTTCTTCCTAGGCTCACAAATGCAGTTTGTCCACAGATTATCCTCAAGTTTATTACCCAGAAAAAGTTTTCCTATTGATCATCTCAACAATTCATCTGCAGCATGAACATACCAAACTAAAATATAACTAGTGATGAGTCTTATGCTGCAGCAATCTAATTTACTCAAGAAATCTATTTCCCTGAAGCAAAAATCACAGAACCAGTCACAGAATTATTAAAGTGGGAAGTGAGCCCCAGAGCTCCTGTTCAAGCAGTGCATTCTAGAGTTTGCTACTCAGAATTGTGTTCAGATGGCTTTTGAATATCTTCAGAGGAGGAGACTCCACACCTTCTCTTGGGCAATCTGTTCCAGTACTCTGTCACCCTCAAAATAAGCTTCTTTTTTTTTCAGGTGGACCTTCCTGTACTCCACTGCTTCTCATTCTCCTGTTGCTGGGCACCACTGAGCAGAGCCTGGCTCCAGCCTCTTGTCACTTCCTTTCAGATACCTACAGACATTAAATCTCCTCTCAGTCACCTGTTCTTGAGGCTCAACCATTTCCTTTCAGTGAGTTGCTCCAGCCCCTTAATCATGCTCTGCACATAGAATTTCTCCAGCATCTTCATGTCTCTCTTCTAGTGAGGAGCCCAGAACTGGACCTATATAAGGAACTCCAATGGAATTAATCTGTGCACGTTGTCTGCAAACTACAGAAACTACACCATTATTCAAGGTTTGAGCAAAAAAGGAAATTAGGTTGACACCATTGCCTTCAGCTTTTTCCCTTCTTTGAATATCAATAAGTACACTCCTAGAGTCTCATTATTCCCTTGGCAGGGCTTCCACTACCATTTACACATGAATAATTTCTTTTTTATAGACCCAATATTGTTTTGTTCAAAACACATTTATCATTACAGAATGTGATACAATAGGAGCAAACTGCAAGCACTCCACATCAACGCTGTCTTCGCAAAACAACTGCACATGAAAAACAGCCAGTATGTGAACCTGAAAATGCTTGTTTTACAATTCAGTGCAGTAGTCAGGGGCTTGTCCATGATGAACTTACTTACTCATGTGGTTGAGTACTGAGTACACAGAGCATTGTGAGGAAATACTGAAGGTTTGGGTTGAACTAATATCTGAAAATGAGATAAAATTACCCCAATAGAAGTTTGTTATGAGCAGCATTTAATAGAACTTATTAACTAAGAGACAAAGTATTTTTTTTACATAAATCAGATTTTTTTGGGGTGGTTTATAAACAATTGCATATTTGCACTTTTGTGGAGGATGCACACCCACACATAATTTAGCACAACTTTTTGACAGGATAGATCTAAAAGCAGATGCAACCTTTCAGCTTGAACTAAGTCAGTCTTCAGCCTCACTCACACTGGTGCACCCACACCTCGTGGGTAAAAGGAAAATAAAAATGGTAGTAGTTCCCAAAGGAACCGATACAGATATTCTGCATACATCCTTGCATGCAACACCATGTTCACTGGTTTCTGATGAAAGCAATTCTAAAAATCCTGTTAGGCAAAGGGATAACCACAGCCCCAGTGGGCTCTGTGTCCTATAAGCACAGGTAAAAAATGTTTTATGAGCTAGAAGAACCACTGTTTTGCCTCACCTGGCCTCTGGCTTGTGAAAACTCCATAGCTCCTTTTGGCTCATGCCCACTGGCAGTTTGGGAGCTCAGTTGGTGCTTGCTGGGAGCATTATTCTGCAGGAATGCTCCTCTGCAGTGTGGACAAGGAGCATTTCCAAGAGCAGAGCCACAGGCTGCCCAGCCCACCCAATCATCCTCACTTCCCCCCAGCACAGTCTGCCTTCTGTTCAAATGCTGAAAAAGGAGTGCACCAAGAAATTTCCAGGTTCTGCTCAGTGGTGCCAAACAAGAGGAGAAGAGGCAAAGGGAAGAAACAGATACACAGGAAGTTCCACCTGATATGAGGGTAAACTTCTTCACTGTGCAGTGAACCAGGCACTGGAATGGATTGTCCAGAGAGAGGGAGTCTGCTTCACTGGAGATATTCCAGAACAGATGCTACCCTGTGCCATGTGCTCTGGGCTGATCCTGCTTAATCAGGGAGGTTGGACCAGATGATCTACTGTGGTCCTTTCCAACCTGACCCACTCTGGGATTCTGTGAAAAGATGATTATTTTTATATCAAATTCTTTACATGACAGCAAGACTTGTTTCCTTACTTTGCTTTGATTTCTTTATCAATTATCAGCCAAAGTGGGATAATCAAAAGTAGTACAAAGCATAGAGACAGCATAAGTAAGGAAAAAATAAAGGAGTGAAGTAACAAACAACCTACATGCATAAACCTATGAAACACTTTTTCTCAGACTGCACTTTTCCAGAGCTTTAATTTCCTAGAAGACAACCACGTATTTTTTTAATTTCCTTGATTATCAGGAGTCACTAGTGGACAAAGCGTTTTAAAATTTTCAAACTCTTGGCATCAGGTGTTGGCAGTCACATCCAGAGCTGCCATTGCACTTCATATATTGAGCTGTGCTTTCTCCAGAGGTGACCAAAGCTTCCAACAGTGAGGCACTAGTCATGATAAAGAAACCAAAGCACAAAGAAATCCCATCCAAAACCTGGTAATCCTGCATGATGTTCTAGCAATACTCAGAAGAAGAACTCTACCTATTGGAGAGAAAGAACTTGAACAAGTTTGATCTAGTCCAATAGATAAGGAAATCAGTCTTTAGGTCAGGCTCCTAACATAACCAAAGGAACAGAGTGCCCAGGACCGCTGGTGTTTGCAAAATGTGATGTTTATCAAACCTTATGTGAATGGTGTGCATGCAAAAAAACCTTGTAGTTTTGACAGTGAAAATGAGAGATTGTTGTCAATTTACATTAAGAACATTTACTAAAACCCCATTTCTCACTATTTCTATTTTGCCCACATGTATTCATCTCAACCTGAAATTAATTTAGTTCATGCAGTTGAAAAATTTTCTTCTTAAACAACCATTTCTGCAGCATTCATACACACCAATGGATCTTCACAGACAGTTCAAGTTCTTAATGAAGTGTTCACACACAGGAACTCTCTGTCTGTCATAAAAGCTTTATGGAACAGTCAGAGAAGAGGACACCCAGTTTCTGAATCTTGTAAGAGTTCAGATTTATTTAAAGTGGAGTGAGGCAGGCAGAGCACCAGATCCCTGGGATGTTTGAATCCAGCTATTCAAGTTCTAGATAATTAGAATATCTCACTTAAAAGGCTCAGTAATGTATTCTTAATACCATTATAATGTAACACACCCCCTAAAAACCAAATCCAATTGCAATCTTGCTAAACAAGATGAAAAAAAGCTCATAGAAATTCCATACAAAAATCAGTTTGAAATTGCTGTACAGAGACTCCTCCCTTCCCATTAAGGTTAAAGCTGGGCATCTTCTATGTCTGAATAAAATTAAATTATAGGACTTGAACATCTAGACAAGTTACCTTAGCACAAGCTCAATTAGCCTGTTTCAATATAGAGGAATCAGGTCTGTAAACTTCTGATAAGTCTATAATAAAAACATCCTTTATATCAAGTTTAGGTTTAGAGTTGCCTTTTTTCATGTAAGAAAAGGCTCAGAAGGGCAAGAAAATCTGAGAAGCAGAACATCTTCCCCTGCAGATATGATCATCCATAAACACTGTCAGCCACCTCAAAGAATTGATAACACTGATATGTAGAGGCCAAGATAATACCAACAGCTGAAAAATCTTCCATTTTTTGTTAAGAAAAAGCCAGCCCAAAAATAGATCATTCCTCGGAGGAACGGCAGTTGACTTTAATCAAGAAAGACCAAGAAACAAAATAAGAAACTTAACAAATGAAGAAAGATCAAAACAAGGCAGATTAAAACAGTTTACTGGGTTTTATCATCTACATGAAGACTGTGTAAAACCTTACGCATGCAAGAAATTAAGAACTGTGCACTAGTAATGGGAACGCAGAAAGACTGGAGGTGCTGGGCATCCACAGAAAAGCATTTCAGCTTTAAGCTTCGTATTGTCATAATCACCTTCTGTAGCCCTCTGACAGTAAATTGGAAAATATGCATATATGCTCTTTCAAATAACAGACTAGACCTGTTTATGTGGGAAAAAAATGAATTTTTGTTAGAGCTTCCTCATTCTTTCCTTCATTACTTTCTAATCAAAATTATGAGTTATCAAAACCTTAAAATCCAATATTTAAAAGAAACAATTACTACCATTAAAGTATTATAAAAAGGAAACCAAAATAAGAAAACTAGAATTACAATCTCCAAATAAAAATGAAGATCTCATACCTATAACATATTTTTGTTTCTCATTTTGCTGAGGAAAGCAAGGCATTTTGTTCCTAGTTCAGCCCATGTAAAATTAAATATATACACATATATGGATTTGCATAACTCCTTTGCCAGACTGGAAAGACCTTTGATATCATCTAGAGTGAACATTTACTACTGGGTGATTTGTAAAAGACTTTTAAATGCATAATTTTAGCAAAGTATGAGAATTCAGTCATAACAGCTACATTTACTGATGCAATTTTGTGTACATTGTGTTAATTACTTATTAAGAGGGGTTGAAGTGCTGTGCAACAAGTCCCTATTTGACTGCCCTTTATCAGCCTTTTTTTTGACAAAGACATTTTTCCTGTGAGGCTCCAAATCCACTCATCCTTTCAGTCACCTTGCAAAGAAGGGAATCGATAGTTTAAAATCCAGTTTTAGGCTAGTCCTTTAAAAATGTATAACAAGATTTGTATAGAAACATGGTTTTGAAGGCCAGACCAGTGATGGGAACAACAGCTCAGTGTTTTCTGGAATTGAGCAGGATGCAAGGTTTGCACACAAGCTCAACTCCCCCATCCCTCTACCTTCAAAGATTTACCAATCCACACTAGATTTTCACCTCAAACACAGGAGGGTTATCCAATGTTCCCCATGAATTTTCTTCCACTTATGGTTTTGAATCATTTGCCAAACCTCTGTTTTCCAGGGCTAGAAGGACTGACAGACTGCTCTTCTTGCAGCCTGAAGCTCTTCAGTGTTACCAAGCAAAGCAGAGTGCTCCCAAATCCACAGGGGAGTTTTCCTATCAGCTCTGCACATGGGCTGAAAATTCACAGGCAGTGCATACAGGAGACAAGCTGACTACTTTAATTCTGTTCATGTTTTCTGCTAAAATTATGGTATGATATGATGATTCAAAGACTAATTGGAACCTTCACTGTTGTGCTAATGAACAAGAGTTGTTTGCTTCGTTTTTCCAATAAAAAGGATTATCTAACACATTTAGCTATTCTAGGATGATTTAATGAAGAAATGTCCTAGGTTGCATAATATTTCCTCATGCTAAAGAGAGATCTTCATGAAAATAATTTAAAAGTTCAACAAAAATAACAGACTTAAAAAAAAATTGAATTCCTCTCAGAGAGATAATGGGGGTGGTTGGGGTAAATCATTATCATATGATTAGCCATGAAATGAAATATTCTCTTTTATTGTTTTACAAGTTTACAAGTTTTGAAACTTTCCACTGAAGATAGAAACTGTAATAGATATCTCTTTCTTGTGAGAACATTTACTGTAAGGGCTCTTTTTAAATCCAGAATTATGAGGATACTTACCAAACACTGCAGTGTTAGAAAATATTTCAGCTATCAGATGAAACGAACCAGTGCCACATTGCTTTAATTTCCTAGAAATCACAGTTCTGAGCTGCAATAATATTATGTGGTCAGAATAATTAAATTACTTAGGAATTACAGACATACTAAATTCCTTATTAGATTAGGTTTTAAAGCCTAGATCATTAGGGAAACAATACAGATGACATTTTTATTAGCTAATAATGCAAACATTACTGACATTTTTCAAGGATGTGTTAGGTTGTTTTAACTGAATTTGCCACATTTTTGTCATTCTGATTGAGTTAGTTATTGCTCTTAATATTAGATACTTACCAACATGATTACCCATTGTGATATCTGACACATGCTTTTTGTTGGTAGTGGCTTTAATTTCCCCCAAGAAGGAATACACTGAAGGCACAAATAAGATTAAAATTAGAAAAGCAATATATCACTAAGATTTATTTCCTAAAAAAAAACCTCAAGTGGGCAAGCGAATTAAGCAACTAAACACATTACTGAATTAAGAAGTTCATTCCTTACATCTTCTTGTAGTTCTTTTATTCACAAAAATGTACATTTTCAGATTAATACCATGAAACCAGACACATATTAAAAGCCCTCAAACAAATCCATAAAGGTTCACTTACAAAGCACATTTTACTTCTGGAATAAGTACAAAACTATAAAAATAGCTGTGGAATCAGCCAGACATCTATTCTTCCAGAAAATAAGTATTTTATATTACATCGGAGTTAAAACAACAGAATATTAAACCCATTCTTTTTCTGAGTTTGTATTCAATTCTTTAGTGTAAGACCACAAAGCACACGTGATAAGGTTTTTAAAGCTCTGGAAAACACTGAGTGTAAATTAGAAGTAAAATAATTTATGGTATTTCTTCTGTGATCTTTTCTGTTTGACATTTAGAAAATGTGACACATATATGCAAGATAAATCTAAAATAGGAATGCCATGTGAACAGTGCCAAGACATCTTTTTGTTCAACTAAACTCCAGGAACCTCTTATTTCAGTTTTTTTTTGTTGAAAAGTTATCACCACCAGATGTTGTTGATATCAAATTAGAAGCATCAAAAGTAAATATAAATATTGTTTTCAAATAAGGAAAAGGTGTTCTAATCATATAAGGACACTAATGGATGCTCAGCCAGGCAGAACACAAGCCAGTTTGTGCCAAGGTGGCCATTGGCACCTGGCCTGTATCAGCAATAATGTGGCAGCAGGACCAAGGAAGGGAAAATCCTGCTGTGCTGGGCACTGATGAGACCACACCTCAAATCCTGGGCACAGCTTTGGGTCCCTCATTGAGGAACAGAGCTAGGGAAGGGTCTGGAGCACAAGTCTGATGAGGGAGGGGCAGCTGAGGGAGCTGGGGGTGTTTAGCCAGGAGAAAGGGAGGACTGGGGGGAATTTATTCTCTACAATTACTGGAGAGGAGGGTGCAGCCAGGTGAGGGGGCAGGCTCTGCCCCCAGGTCACCAGTGACAGAACAAAGGGTCTCTAATTGTGCCAGGGGATATTCAAGCTGGACAATGGAAAGAATTTCTTAATGGAAACAGCTTCCAAAGTTTAAAATAGGCTGTCCAAGGAGGTGTTGGAATCACCATCTCTGGAGGTGTTCAAGAAGCAACTGGATGTGGCACTTGGTGCCACGGTCAGGTTGACATGGTGGTGATTGGAAAAAGGCTGAATTCTATCTTGGATGTCTTTCCCAACCTAAATGATTGTGTTAACACATGTGGCACTACTCTGAGTTGCAGAAGTGCCAGGTTTCCAAGTCAGACTTCCAATCTAGACACTTGTCAAATACCTAAAGCCATGTCCTTATTGGTCTATTTGACACAATTAGAGAAAGTCTCCTATGACTGCTGAGATTATTAATTTAACTAGAAATCTTTAAAAATAAATTTAAAAAACCACATCAGGACAGAAACATTTATATCTAGTTTATTTCTGAACAAAAGGATCACCTTTTAAGTCTACCATGACTGTCTCTCTGTCCTTGTATTTCTGGGCCTTTACCTGGTTCACAATTCTAATAAAGGGAAACCTGTAGTCTTTTCAGACTGACTCCAGCTCCCCTTTTCAGCAGAAATGGTAAGGTGCTCTGGCCTCATGAGGGTGCTATAATAGACACACCTTAAAAACACAGTAATACCATACAGTCAGGTAAGATAGAAAAGTGAATTTTAAAGAAACTATTCTCCCTGTACCTGAAAAAAACAAAAAAAACCCACAAAAACAAAACTAACTTTTGTACTTTGAGTTCACATTTTCTAAAGATTTAAAAGCAGGCCACTTTGAAGACTGCTCACTTAATAGTACTCACTATTAAATTGGGAGTAATTTTTAAAATGTACAAATCATGAAATCACTTCAAGATATCTTAGCAAACTTAAATTCCCTTGCTAGACAAATGATATTGCAAATATTTTTTTCTAAGCCTCCAAACAGGTAAATTTAAAAAGCTTTAAGCTTTAAAAATCTTATACCAACAGAAGGTCCAAAGTCAGTTATTTTCTTCTATTTTGAGCTTGTGGAAAAAAAAAAAAAAAAGACAAGAGAGTAGCCACTTATTGAAAGCAGTAAATATCAGACTGTTCATAAAACCCTGCCAGCTCTTTATGACTTTTGAGTGGGATGACCAAGCTTATTCTACTCATGTGTGAGTACCCAACATATCAACTCTAAAAACTTTAAGGAGTCGCAGAGAAGAGGAATAGCGAACATTTGTGAGTGAGATTTGACCAAGGACAGAGAAAAAGAGCCTAGACAACCTCTTTTGTTAAACATTATTATTCAGTAGTACTTCAAGGCCAGAAAACAGCATGAACTCCTCTGTGTCATGTATTTAAATAACAAATTTTCTGAAAAGAAAAAATCCATCTAAAAGACTCAAGAAAATAACTGCATGTAGTTTCTTTTTCTTTGGTTTGCAAAGGCTAAGGTAAAAAAAAAATCCCAAAAAAACAGTGAAATAACCCAGTAACAACTCAAGAGGATCTTTAAAAATCCCTGTTACTTCTTAAAATGGAGTTCTGTAGCAGTTCTCTGTAGAAGCATTATCATATTCTGAAATGCATTAAGTATTGCTTTGTGTTGCTCTTTTCCTATGAAGATTGCTGAAAAAGCTCAGATCACCTCAGGCAGAAGATGCCACAGATTCAATGCAAGTAAACACCACTCACCCCAGACCTACAGCTGCTAGTGTCTCTATTATTCCTCATGTTTTATCATGGGGAACTCAGCCCCTGAAAACTGCTTGTGAAGATCTTAGGACACACTTAAGAAGCAGTGGATAAAGGTCACCTCAAAGTAGTTCCACTGATGTTGCAGCTATAACCACTGATTAAAAAACCCCTGTAAGACTTCCTGCAGGAAATCCAATTCATTCCAAGCCAGGAATGAACTCCAGATCAAACAAGGACAAAACCTCACCTCCTAACAAAAATTAACCCTACAACTTTAACCATATGGGAATAAAAGATGGGCTGAGGTGCATACTGGGGTGGGAAGTGACTCATCAGTAAAAGAACAGGAATTGTTGCAGTCAAAAAAATGGGATTTGTTTCTTAAGTATCATCCCTAAGTGTTGAGATAATATTTCTCCTTAGCTAGATGAGTCTCCTTTCTCTATTTTGTAACATTTACTACCATCTTACATGAGCTACACATCTCCACTAAATTACTTACAAATTAAGTAGGTGGCAGACGACATCACACCCAAGCCACTGAAATAAACCTTTGAGAAAAAAAATAACAGGTTTGCTTTGAAATGCTTGAGAAGAAAAATCCCATGCAGGAGAAAACCTAGTATCATATGGCTGACTGGTATCATCAGCCTCAGAAACAGCTGCTGAAGGACCATATAGAAAGAAATGTGTATATATATATATATATATATTAAAGAGAATGTACAATTTCAGTCCACCAGAACAGTGTGCATTCCTGAGGAAAGGTACACAACAGATCCTGTCTCTTTCACTTGCTGGAATCTCAAATGAGCATTTCTTGACAGATTAGTCATTGTCCTGGTAGGCACTGGAAAAGAGATGCATTTATTGGAGAAGAGAAATCTGAGTGGGAATGAAATATTAACTTGAAGAGGATAGGGCAAAAAGACTGCAGCAAGTGTTAAAAACCTTTTCCAAGGATGTCAACAGCTGGTACCCTGGAATGAGAGACATGGGACAGAGGGGAAGCAGTGCACTATGTGAGATACCACAAAGAAGTATTTTTGTCTGCTTGAAGGATTATTTCAACCATCACAGGATGACCCTGTTGGCCAACCCCCATCACTACTCTCAAAACAAGACAACTGTGGCACCATTGTTCTGCTGAGTTACTAAAGCTATCCTTATTTATTATTAAAGGGAACAAAAAAACAAAAAGAGGGAAAAAATAGTAAAACTGATAAGAAGGCTGGGAAAAATGAAAGTGCCTGAGTCTGTTCATTAAAGCACATTCTGGTGAATGATACAATGCTATTGCTGGCAATGGGCATTCAGTCACTCACTGATCAATATCAAATAGTTGTGTCAGAGTCTTTCAATCAAACATTTAAAGGGCTTGGGGGAAAAAAACCTGTCACCTTTTAGAGACAAATGGTGCTGCTATCACTATGGCAACCAAAGTCCTCTGTCATGCATGACATGGAGGATTGTTATTGACTATCCCATGAAGCCTATTGCCACTGTATTAGATCACAGTTTTTGTCTTTATTTGTCAAGGAATGGTCAGACACACCAGAAGGGTACACCTAAATGGTACAACAGGGCTTAGAATGACAACACAGAGAAATAACTACTTACATCAGCCCAGTGACAGGTCATTTCCTAGTTGAAAATGTTAACAAGAAGTCATTAATTTCACATTAAATAATGTTACCCAGTACCATTAACTAAGTCCATGGCAATGCAGTATATTTGATAGCAGCAAAATTTAAAATATAAGGAGTAGGAGCATAAAAGAGACGAGAAAAAAGAATATTACTAGTCTGTTTATAATATTTATCACAGGCATTAATTTCTGTTAATTTCCCAAGTAAAATAATAACAAGACCCAAATACTCCTTGAAGTACATGGTCTGTCATTACACACCTTGAAATAGCAAGGACAATTTCTCCTATTTTAAAATTATATTTTACCTCTAGAGTAATTAAATGACTTACAGAGTAAGAACAGTACTCAGGCAGGTCACAAAAGAAAGTTGCAATGAGTATCTACTTACAACAGAGTCCACTTGGCTTCTGATTTTTGGCAGCTTGAAGTTTTAAGTGTTAGAAACTATCATTACACTAAGATATTTCCTAGAAATATGAGTTAAGAGGGACAAATGTAGTGACTATGGCAACGTGTTTCTTCATATACTGAAACTTCTAACTCAAATTCTTTCCCAATATAAATTAAACAAGTCATAGTCATACTATAGAGAGACATGGAGAATTTATTTAGGCAAAGTTATTTGGGTGGACACGCTGGTGTGTTTAAAATATATATCTAGTAAGACATTGGAAGCTATCAGTTTTGAGGTAGCAGTAATTACACTGCCTGGATTCCTCCAAAAAAGCCAACTGGCTGATTTTCAAGACTTCTTTGAATTCTTTGTAGTCCAAGCTGTGATATCAAAGGTATTATATAAACCACTGATAGTTTTGAGCCACAAGAACTCCTGATAACATTTATGACACATGGCAAAGAGCATGTTAGGTGAAATAAACTATCACTTGTAACTTTGACATAGCTCAAACCTGTTTAAGTATTCAGTGCTTCCCGAAGCCATTCTCCCTCACTTTCTCCTAAACAGCAAAAGCAAATCCTCTTGGCTTATTTATGAGTAAAAAAAAAAAAAAAAATATCAAACCCAGGCTTCTCAGAGGCTAAATTATCACATGCTGTTGCCTTAATTAAGGGACAGAGATTCCTCAAATGTTTCTTTAGGTTTGGGTGACTTGGAAGCACAAAAGGCCCTTCAGGCAGCTCTTTCAACAGTTATCTCCCTCTCTCACCATGCCAGTATATCCTCTATCACATAAATGCTCCTTTTCCTCCCTGTAGTGGATTAAAAACTTATCTCTGCTGAACAATAGTATAAGATTTCTTAAATAGCCTGGCATCTCTCCTCACCCCCTTCCCCAAACACAAAGACAGACAAACATTTGTTGCTGTGGATTTAGAGGGTTGTGATGGAGCTGGTCATCATGTACTAGCCCAGATAGTGAGTGTAAAGTTTGGGGTCTGAAGTAAATAGCAAAAAAACTGCAAGTGCTTAATGCAGCTGACACTGCAGAGGTTTTAGAGGTGGAGAGAGACAAGGCAGTAGATCAGTATGCAGTGCCAATAACTGAGACAGAAAAGAGAACACTTTGCTTTCTACTCCCATTTTTATCAAATTTCCAATTAGTATGTCAAAAATGTCCCTATTTTTTGTAACATTTGTTCAATGTGAAAATATCACATTTCCTCCATACTTACTTCCAAAAGCAACCAACCTGCTTTCCCAGTGTTTCAAAATGAAACCGTGGGTTTTGAGCTATTTCTTAAGAATGACTAATTTAATTTTCATAATATTTAATAGCTACATTGTCACTAGACAAAAAGACTGTCATTTGTGAACATCTTCACTCAGAGGCATGGAGTCCTGCCTATTCTTAGGCTGCTCTTTTTCTTAGGTCTCAACACAGAGTTTGTTTGTGTATCTTAGGGAAATATTAGTTTATAAGCTTAGAAATGATACAACATGTCTTCAAAAAATCCTTTCAGCTTCATAGTCTGCTTTATAAAACAAAATATAGAGCTGTAAAACCTGAGTATCTTTTTCTCAGTCGTTATAGTAGAAAAAGAGCTTCAAGTCACATTTGGTCTAAGATAGAACAAGCCTTTGCATACCACAGGTATTTTAGGACTGACATCTAAAAGAAGCCTACTGATATTGGCACTTTTCTATTTCTCTCTTTACTCTCATATCAGAAAAAAAGAAAAAACCCAGCATAATTTCCTAACTTAGATCCCTTTACAAAGGGAATCTCAGTCTTTTCAATAATAACCAAGGTGTTTGGCATCTCATGAGACAAGATTTTTTTACCTCTTATTCCACTATTTACTTTTTAGTGATACTAGCTAGGGGAAATAAACCAGCAGAGACTTAATTCCATCAAACAGGGAATTCTGAAACTCTCCTCAGTGCAAATCATGGAGGATAGAGTCAATATTAATAACCACATCTCACAGTAAAACATAGCTCTAATCCAAAATGCTTTCACTCTAATGGATAAACCAAAACTAGGATAAGCAAACAGCTACAAAATTAGGGTTTTGTACATGGAAGGATAACCCCAAAGTAACCCAGGGTTTGACATCACCCATACCTGCATATCCCTCACACTTTGGTCGCTCTCCAGTTACACTATAAGCCAAAACAGAAAACAGGCACAAGCTTATCTACCTCCTAAGGCAAAGTCTTATTAGCACACTAGGACTACTTAACCCTCAATGCCTCTGCTCAGGGAGTTACTCTTGGCTGCAGTTACATTCAGGGTAGGCTAATGAGCAGAATATGCCAAAGCTGTCGGTGTGAATCAATTAACATCTGCCTCTGGATCTGCAGCACCTGCTAACAGGCTGGATTAGTGGAGAAAGCCAGCTCTGCTCTCCCAGGGTACTCAGAAGTGTCAGGGCACATTAGAGTTTTAAAGCTACTTTCAGCACTAGGTGCAGGTGGGGAAGTGGGTTGTATATCCCCTCTTGGCAAATGTCTGGGAATGTGCTTTACTTTCTGTAATAAAGTATCATGCCAAAAGAAAAAGGAGCTCATTAATGTGCTTCTCTTTTCATCTAGGAGCAGGATAACTGGCACTACTGCTCTCACCTCTCTGTCAATAAGCTTTCAGATGCTCAGTGCAAGCTTGACAAAAGACAGTTAGAGGCAGTGGAATTCCTCTGGCTTTGCAAATCTATATATGTTAGCACAGGTACTAAAAGTATGTGAGTTTCTGCTCAGCTACTGATTAATCTGCAAACCAGTGACATCAAGCAGTTTTGCCAGACTTGTTATCATTTGGAGCAGGCTGAAATGGGTAGGTGCACAATGAAATTAGCATAACAGGCCTGCTGCAGATTATCATGAAGATCAAGAGATCTGTAAGGTGATCCTGCACAAATAGGGGACAAAGCATTATTTCTTTCTAAGCTTTTTACATCTTCTATCCGATAAGTACAGCTGAGAGATACATATATTATTCAATATAATTTCCTTCCTTGCTAATTCACTCTTTGACAGTATTGTGTTTCCACAGTTTTCCCTTCTTCAAAATTTCTCTGTATTTTCAAATTTCCTTTCCCCCCATCTTTTATGTCCGAGTTTCATGTGGCTGCTGTGTCCATATGAGACTACTGACTCTAAGGTGATTCTATGAAGTTTTTCTGTTACTTATCACTGAAATCTGATCACCTTCTGCTCTGGGCAAGTTTTATATTTCCCCATATCCCAAAACTCAGATACACACTGAAATCATATCTGATGTCTTAGTTGTAAATTCTGCAACTTGACTCCAGGTATTACTCTTGGTAAATTTGCTACTGATACATAGTGAAAATGAAAATGGCTTAAAATTGCTGGGTATATTATGCAATGTAAAATACTCATGCTGGTGTAAATTGAAGTATAAAAGGTTTTTCTGATTTTTTGTGATCTTTCTTTGTCAATATCTTTAGGAGTCATAAATCCCTCTGAACAGATGCCCTCAGACAGGTATATTCCCCCAGACAAATAATAAACATTCCCATGGCAGTATATATTTTTCTGTGTGTGCAATATGAGAGCTATGAGAACAAGGGAAATGAATTCTCTTTGTCTAAGGGATTCATTCCTAGACTCATGCTGAGTTGGTCCTGTTTCTGCATTATACAATCATGTCTATAGTTTTTCTATGTCTGAAAATTATCTCTTCAGAGAAGGTACACAAAATTCAGAGGAAGAAAAATGGTTGAAAGCCATTAAACCAGTCATGGAATGTTTTTCTTTAGCATTACATTAATGAATTTATTAGGAAGGAGAAAAACTCCACTAAGTTAGTTGTGCTTTTTTGTCCAGATGTGAGATTTTAAAATATTTCTATGGGATATCACATTCTTGAAGGAAAGACGTGTGTTAATGGCTGTAAGTCACAAGGTTTTTCAACAGAAAGGTGAACATGTCAGCTCTCACTTTAGGGACTCTCCATATTAATAGGAAAGCCTTGATAGTTTCCTCAGCTGTGGGAGTTATAATTTTGCTGCCATGTGTACATATGACACATGATTTTTTGAGTGGAACCTTTTCAGATTCTCTCAAATTCTTGTCACCATATTTTAATTAATCTCTTTCTTTCAAGTCTTCACCAAATCCTCTGGGGTTTTTTGTGCCAATGTTGGCTGCCTTTGAGAATGTCTTCATGTGTCCTGGATAATGTTGGTCCTTAAGTTGAAAGGACTGTATGTGCCTTAGACTGATTTTTTTTATTTTATTCTAAGTGTATTCTAAATTCAGATTCAGCATTTCATCACTGGATTATTTCCAGACTATTATAAACATGCAATTATTTCTCCATTTTGTGCCATTTTTGATGTTTCAGTGACACATGAAAATAGTAAGTTTTAATTTAATTCTAAAGACCTAAAGAGGTTTTTGATTGTTGGGTTTTTTATGTAACAAATATTTGTCCCAAGCTCTACATTGCATTTAGAATATTTTAATGAAAAAAAGACTTAAATAATTTCTGCCTGTATCTTTTGGTCGTGAATGGTGCTACATCCAGTTGGTGGCTGGTCACTAGTGAGGCTCTTCAAGGTTCAACACTGGGGCCAGTCCTGTTTAATATGTTCATTGATGACCTGACATCAATAAACCTAATGTGTTTATTGATGAGGGGATAGAGTGCTCCCTCAGTAAGCTCACTGATAACACCAAGTTGGGTGGGAGTGTTGATGTGCTGGAAGGGAAGAAGGCTCTGCAGAGGGATCAGGACAGGCTGGATCCATGGGTTGGGGCCAGTTTTCTGAGATGGGTTGTGCCCTTGGGTCACAACAACCCCCTGCAGTGCCGTGGGTTGGGGACAGAATGGCTGGAAAGCTTGAAAACGACCTGGGGGTGCTGATCACAGGAGCTGAACTTGAGCCAGCAGTGCTCCGGTGGCCAAGAGGGCCAATGGCACCTGGCCTGGGTCAGCAATGGTGTGGCAGCAGGACCAGGACAGTGACTGTGCCCTGTGCTGGGAACTGCTGAGGTCACACCTCAGTCCTGTGCTCAGTTTTGGGCTTCTCACTGCCAGAAGGACACTGAGGGGCTGGAGCATGTCCAGAGAACAGAAAAGAGCTGGAGAAGGGTCTGGAGCATCAGCCTGGAGAGGAGCAGCTGAGGGACCTGTGGGGCCTCAGCCTGGAGAAAAGGAGGCTCAGGGGAGACCTTTACTCCACCACTGCCTGAAAGGAGGATGGAGACAGGTGTGGTCAGGCTCCTCTTGGGCAGGTAACATGAGACTGAGAGGCTATAACCCCAAGATGTACCTGTAGAGGTTCAGGTTAGATATCAAAAAGGATTTCTTCAGTGAAAGGGTGGTCTGGCATTGGAACAAGCTGCTCAGGGAAGAAGTAGAGTGATCATCCATGGCAGTGTTCAAGAAAAAAATGGACATGGCTCTTTGTTCTGTAGTTTAGCTGACACATTAGAAGTTGAACTTGGTCTTGGATGTCTTTTCCAATCCCTATGGTCCTATAGTTATAACAACTTTCTTAGGAGTGCCTTAGCACATAAAAGATTCCTTGATCTTTCATCAATCAGTTTGGGACATGTTAGAGCTACTGTCCTTCCTGTTCTGTTCTTCATATTCAGCCTACACACCCATTGTTTTTTCGATGAAAACTGGATGTGGGGACTAAATATCAGAACTGAGCATTACCCAGACCTTGCCCTTTGTCATGGCTGTCTCTCTGGCTGGCATCTGAGCACTGCAGTCAGTGGCTCACTCCCACACAGTAGGGTAGGAGGGAGAATTGGAAGAGTAAAAGTGGGAAAACCAATGGTTTGAGTTAAAGACTGTTTAATAGGGAAATTCAAAGCTTTGCACTCAAGCAAAGTGTGAGAGACTGAAATTGTTCATGCCTTAAATATTGTTATGAATTTTTTCCCATTATAGAAAAAATGGTATAAAAACGCTACAACCACAGAAACCTCCTTAAAGAACTATGGACTGTAAGTCGAACTGCTTAGATCAGATAAAGGGAAAACTCATTCTTCAATCACTTCAGGCCCTGGGAGAAACAAATGAGGCTGAGGGAGAGGAATGTATCCCTAACAAAGCCAAACCCAGCAGACATTCTTCCCTGGCTGTGTTTGGGGTGGAGGAGACCACAGCCTGAAGAAACCAGGTTTACTCCCCCCTGAAATGAGGAGTGGGGAGGAGGTTTTGGGTGTAACCTCTGGTCAGAGGCAGTGAATACCCATCCTCTCTTACATAAACTGTCCCAGCTGTGAAATCCCCATCATCACAGGCCACATCCATGGCACTTTCACGTGAAGGCAGCTGAGGGTGTGTCATAATCCGTGAAAGATCCCCCAAACTCATTCCTGAAGCCTTGTGCCACAGGACAGCGCTGTGATGCAACAGAGTGTTGTAAGAGACAATGGCAAACTTCCCTCTGTCCCAGGGAGGTGCCTGGGTTTTCCTACCCAGCCTGAATGTATATTAACCCATCAGATCCTGTGCTTTTTGGGGGGACTGTCAC
>VXBI01014845.1:141046-179035 GCA_013397375.1 Toxostoma redivivum
CCCTTCCTCCCTTCCTTCCATCCCTCCCTCCCTCCATCCCTCCTTACACAGCCCCATACAAGTTACCATGAGGTATATGAACTCTACTCCAGTCAAAGCCAGCCCACCTTCATAAGGATTTGGAAACATCTTTGGATCCAAGCATTTGACCTGGCAAATGTTACTGGTATCAGAGACACAATTTTTTCCCTGGTTTTTAAAATTCTTGCTTCATCACTGATCATAAGTGCTGGCAATAGCAGAGCTCAGTGTGTCGATGTTAAGGGCCAAGTCCTACAATCACTGTTGCTATTTCTCCACACAGCAGAGAGGTTTTACTGCAGTGGAACAAGCAGCATCCCCTCTGTGAACAGAAAGCCTGGTAGATTTTGAGGCTGTATTAGGGTAGTCTTTCTTAACATCAAAATCATCCGAGGTCAAGAGGGCAGAAAAGGAGCTATTAGCAAGATCGTTGTAGCTTCTTGTTTCTGTGTTGTGTAGGAGCAATTTGTTTGTGTGTCTAAGTTTTCCTTGTTACTGGGAGGTTTGCTGCTCTCCCTCCTCACAGACATTGCAGCCCCTGATGCAACTCTTGATTGCTCAGACAAAGAATCCACTCTGGCTGCAAATGCTTAAAGTCTTTGATACCAAGCAAGCCAAGAAAACTAATGCCTAACTGAATCAATCACTCAACTGCAAAATGAAAAGCAGGCTAGATTAGAATGGAAAATTAGAGGTGACTTTAGAGCCATGACTCCCCCCACTCCTTCTACCCCGTTTTTGTCAGTGGGAAAGCTATAATTTCCCTTTATGTTCTCCAATGGCAAAACATGATTTATGACCACTTTTTAAAATGTATTTATAGATGTGCTCATGAAAGGTGCCACACTGACAGCTTTCTAGGCTCTGTTTTTCTATTAAAATACATTTTTTTTAACCTGCTCCCCACTCTGCTCCAATATCTGTTCAGTGCTGTAAAATGTCCCTACATTCCAGGATAAAGATATACTTAGCAAGAGTCAGAAGATTTTCAGGAAGACTCTACCCTAATAACCATGATGTAATTGGAAGTTTTCTCTGCAAACATGTTCATACTTCATTACACAACCAAAACAGGGTGGAGACAATGGTCTTTCCTGGAAGAAAACTGCAAAAATATCTGCAGTGCAGGGTGAGATATTTACATTCTGTAGCATTTACCACTGTTACTGGAATAGCAGTTTCTGTGTTCCAAATATTGCTAATAGCCATAGTATAATAGTATGCTGGTATAATAGTATATTCAATTTTTACTGCTTAAAAATAGGAATCTGGGTTTATATGTTAACTACAAATGTGTGTTGAAACCTGTAGAAGTAGATATTTGGCCCTCGGTCTTAAGATGAAACAAAACTTCTTTCTCGTATTTTGTTATTCTGGGACTAAATTTTCTCATGTTACATGAACACTTAGAAGAAACAAAGGAAATTACTCTAAATTACTTGAGCAATTAGAACAAGTATGTATTCTTAGACAAGTGTTTACCTCTTGTAGCTGTATGATTTCACAGCTCTGTGATATCTCTATTTGTGTACTTGGTAGTGTTGATATCAAAGGAATAAACTACATTCTAAGAAGTCCCTTGCATAACTTTGAAGCTATGGGCACTAAAATATTTATGCTCTTTCAATCATGGGAAATTATAGTATTTTCCTTTCTTTAAGCTACTTTTTGAAATGGTAGGAATAAACCAGACAGCCTGATTTGATATTGCTATGCCACTGGCAAAAATATCAAAACTTGTGAAAATACATAACAGTAAAATCAGATGGGTTTAGAGAAGAGGAGATTTAGAACTCACAGATTTAGTACTTATTTAAATGGGTTTCAAGCTAAAATCCTACAAGTCTCACATGCTAAAACTACCTCTCAAAGTTGGGACAATAAGATGCTATTTGTGGCTACTTGGCTTCAGCAATGTGAAATGCATAGCGAGTGGCACAGTTTTCAGGAGAATGAATTCATGTTGAGAATTGTATAAATAATGAACATTGATATAACTCATGAATGCCAATTTCTGCATGAGAAGATTGAGGGCAGGAAAAAGAGAAATATCCTACAGAATGTATATCCTCCTCACCCAATTTCCCCCCAACCATGGCGTGTTCCCAGTTTTCTTTGCAAAAGAAGATAGCAACATGGGATAGAATTAATATGATATAGGGAAAAAAATGTACAAATTGATATTTAGAAGAAATTTTAAAAGAATAAGAACCAAACCTATAGATATCATAATAACTAAGAAGCCATACATCCTGTGCTGTGTATAAAATACACATTTAACAGTCCTGCGTTGTGTTTTGTGAATAACAGACTGTCCCCAAACACCTGAACTCATACATATGAATCAGGGACATCACTTCAGATGCCCACAGTGCAAGTTGTTGCAGAGTTCTGAGGAGCTACCACAGGCAGAGCACACAGTGAAATACTCTCACAGATTCATCGCACAGATGCTTCCATATGAGCAGAAGGGGTAGTTAAGCTGTGCCTGAAGGAACTTGGCTCAGATTAAACAACATGTGGGTATAATAGCTGTTAATGCAACTGTTCCCAGAGTTTTTGTATAATATAATATGCTGAACACATTTGTGAAATATTCCATATCGAAAGTGATGTACTTAATGAAAGTTCTGGAGTGGCTTAGAGTCACAAGTAATCAATCGAGGAAGACACAGAGAGCAATTTTATAAAATTTTAATTACTGTAGGTAAATTAAAGTCTAAGATATTTATGTACCTAGCTGACTTTTAATATTAATGATTTTACTCAAGAAGGATATCTTTGATTTGCAAGGATTGAGAAAAAGTAGGTTTGTCTCCCAGTTGCCTCATAAAAGATTGTTGCTATTTTGTCTATAAGTAATAAAATGTCAGCAACCCATTAAGGTAAAAATGTAGGAACTATTTGGAAAATAATTCCAATATATTTGCTACTTTTTGAATATTAACTTAAAAAGTACAAGCATGAATTAGTGTAGTAACAAAAGGTCATATACATATAACTGAAGCTCCCATGCAGAAAAGAAACAATTTCAATGAAAGCTGTTCATCTGTTGAATATTGATTCTGGTCTACTTCATTGCTAGGGGTTAATTCAGCAGAATTCAGCTCAGTGATACTTAAAAATCACTATTTAATTTGAGAAGGTTAAGATGTCAGAACCTTTTGGTGCTTGCATTTGATCTAGTCTTGAAGGGAATGAGGTCCATCTGATTATATGAAAATAAGACTTGTAGTAATATTAGTGACAGGGGTCCCAATATATCAAAAATGTACAGCCTGACACTGTTTGCTTGGCACTAGCCATGCTCTTTCAGGGGTATCACTGCAGATGACAATTTGGTGGAAAGATATAGAAATTCTTGTGGGCTGTCTGGCTTTTGATTGTCACCCAAACAACCACACAAAAGCAGGGCAGACCGAACACACATGCAGCTGCCAAACCCAAATATTCTTAACACTATGAGTTACAACTGACTTCCAGTTACAGCTTGTTCTATAAAAGATAAAAGACCTATAGTACTTTAGATGCAGGGAAAAAAATCAGCTGGAATACTCTGTGCTGCTCTGGGTTTAAAAGAAAAATACGTGACCAGATACAATATGCTGCAGCTTGTAGAAACAATTATGTGGTACCTACATTTCAGTGGTTTTGGTCATTATAGCTAATCTTTTAGGCCATCTGCTATATGTTATAAAAATATGGAGAACAATTTGACTCAACTATAAAAGTCCATTATTGTATAATTACTCTGCCCCCTACAATACCACCTGAAGTTAAATGCCCCACAAGAAGCCATAAGGGCAAAACCAATGTTATCAAAAAGTGCTGAAAGACACATGCAGTATGTTTGCTATCAGGACTTCACTCGAGCTATCTTTTTTTGATTATCAGGTAATGATCTTGGCAAATTCAAAAATTCCTGATTTTGTTAGGATTTATTCATTGTCAAGACAAAAAAAATAACCACACCTAGCTTAGACAGCATTCTGTGGTACTAATAGATTAAAAAATATTCACCCTGTGTTTTGTCAGAGCTTAGTAATTAAAAATTCAGTGGGACTTATTCTTTCCTAAGGATCATTACAAATGTTGATATAACGTTTCAATGTCTAAAGCAACATCATTTATTAAGTTCCATCTGCATGACTAAGATTGTTAGGACCTTTCAAAAACTTTCTCTTTTATTTTGCTCTTAGTAGGGAAGATTTGTGCTGCAAATGGAGGGCCTGACTCACATCATGCAATTAATAACTTTGGCTTTTTTTTTTTTTTTTGTACCACACTGTCACATGGCCACAAGACCTTACAAACACAGCAACTATCCAACTAATGTCACTGCTGATGAGGCCTGCAGTCAAATTCTGCCTCCTATTTAAGCTTTCCAGAAGACCTTATATAATTAAACTGGCTGAACAAGTTAAAAAAATTTCCTTGGACTTCCATGGTTGTATTTTATCCAATTTCATTATGACTTTTATCATGATGCACCTGTGTTCACACTTGCAATTAACAGCAAAATGAAAAAGATTTCAAACACAGACAAAGAAAAGAGTTTGTTAAAAATAACCTGGGAAAATAAGATGCAGATAGACCATGTTCAATGAAAATGGGGTCAGTAAATATGTTGCTGTTCTATTAAAATGCAATAAAGTAGCTCAAATATCTGTGTGAAACTAAATTTTAATTGAATCAGTTCTCACTTCAAGGTCCTAATGCCACTGTCTGAAAGAAAATGATGCACTGTATCTGCTTAAATAAAATCTGGAAGAAGGAGGCCCAAAAAGGAAGCAGTCATGAATGGACAAAAAAATTGCCCACAATATGAAAGAACTTGAGAACTACTTTGATGTATTATTACTTGGAACAGTGTAGCAACAGCAACAAATTAGTTTGTTAAAGCTTGTTTTGTGGACATTTTTTGTGGACATTGTGGAGGGTATACTTATCTCTGAATTCCCTGAGATTCAAAGATTAAAAAGTCTAGAAGTCAACACTAGGGCCATCCTAGTTAATATTCTGTAATTTTGATCAATAGTCAATATCATGTTATGGAAAGGACAAAACTGCTATGGATTTGAATCCAAAACACATTTTTTTATTGTAAATTTTACCCTTAAGTGTAAACTAGGGGTTTAGATTAGAACCTGTAGGTTCTGGTGAAATAAAAGACATTCAAAAACATGGCTCAGGATAGGAAAAATTTCCTTAGTATTTTCTGGAGAGGAAGAAAAGAACATCATGTTATGCCAACTCTTAAAACCCAGTCTCTTAGCAATTAATATACAGTCTTCACACAACACCGTGAATTCTACTCTGGTAGCTTATTTTATTTTCAGGTTGTTCAGGAATTTCTAATTTTCACTGTAGAGTATTGAATATTTATCAGAAAGAAAAGGAAAGTGATTTTACTTTTTTTTGACTGCACTTCCAAGAGAAGGACCTGAGGATCCCATGGAAGAAGTGCTTCAATCCTTGCTGAGAACACCTAAGATGTTTCAGACTCCTGCCAAACTGACTGCTTTTGTTAATGGAATACCTCTCACTGTCCCATATTGCCAAGTAGTTTTGGTTTTGTTTGGTTGGTTGACTTTTTGTTTTGTTTTGTTTTTGGTGGGTTTTCTGTTTGTTTTTAGTTTTTTTTTCTTTTTGTTAGAGTTTTTTTGTTCGTTTATTTGTTTGTTTTGGGTTCTTTGGGGTTTTTCCCATTGTTTAGAGGTTTACATTGCTGATAAATCTTTTTGCCCAAGGTTATATATTTCAATATAAAGAGCATATTGCTTTTATTTTCTTTTCCAGTCAAGAACATTTGATGAGCCTGATTTAATTTGAATGGTTTATCAGTTAGAGTAATCAGTATGAGTACTCTCTTATCTCTTAGACCACATTCCTTTTTTTCTTGTGAAGTACAATTTCTCTATGTAAGGACTAAAGGCTTGGGAAAGATTTTGTGATTTTTGTCAAGGACAATTATGTTTATTGATTTATTTATTTTATGTTGCGTACACTGCAGAAAAGATTGTGTTATTTTATATTTCAGAGAAAGATCTTACGTACATGAGGACTCATACCAGTTTAAAGGTGGCATTTTCAGAAATACTCTGGCATCGCCAACAGATTTAATAATTAAGTTGTTGAATTTTTTTTTGGTCCTATGGGAAACTTTGGTCAATTTTGAAAAAAAAAATAAAAAAAAACACCAAAAAAAACCAAAAAACAAGGTTTTCAGTAGTTCCTGTGGTCCCATATACTAAATTTTGTTTATTTCTTAATTAAAACAGATCAATGAGTCCATGTAGTTATTATTGAATAACATCTTACCTTGATTCTTGTTCTGAACTTAGTCCCATGCATGCATTTAGTGTAATCCAGCTGTATTTAACTGAAATCTAGGATGATGTTCTCTTCTAATAAGGGTAATTAATTAAAAAGCACTAACTTATTTTTTTACTAATAGATAGAAAAAAAAATCATATGATCATGAGTTCCCCAAGGAAACCTAGTAAAAGGGATTAGGAAGAATCTTGTAGTTCTCTTCCTAGAACAGTATGTTTCTTTAAACTACATCAAGAATATGAATACAAACATGATAAATTGAAATTTATATTTACTGATAAGTTCATATTATATTTTCTTATGTCACACCTGTCAAAAGCTAATTCATAATAACATTCATAAAAACGTGAACGAGCATGAGTATTGCTCACAGCAAATGCAACACTTGAAAACAAATTTGTAAGTTATTTTGCACAAATACACGTCCCAAGTACCCTTATGGTAAGAAGCAGCATAAACACTTAACATGAATAACCTACAATTAAGACTTTAAAGTTAATTCCTTCTTATGATTCCTATTTTTACCTTCTAAAGAAATAATTATGGAGTCAACTATTCTAGCTCTACAACAGTGGGATGTATCATATATTTACAGTTCCACTTAAATTTTTAGGGAAAATATGCGATGTCAAATAGGCAAAATTTTAACAGAAGAAACCAAAAATTATGTTAGCTCATTTATCTATTGTGGACCAACTGGGAATTTATTCTTAGAGATAGGTTACCAAAACTGTTAAGTCAAAAGAGGTAATTTAATATTAATATAATATATATATTAATATAATATATATAATATATATATACTTAATATAATATTAATAATAAAAAAAGGAAGCTAGTAGTCAAAAATTTTTCTAGGTTAGTATGAATATATGCAAGACAAAAGTTCAGTGATGTCTTATACATGAATAAGAACATAGAAAGCACTCAGACTTTCACTGGTAGCTCATAGCCATTGACTGTATTTTATAGATCCTACATTTCATACTAACAGGAAGAATTGTCAATAGTATATTTAGAGTCTATAACACCTCCAGCATATTTTTTATTTGGAAAAAAATAAACCCTGCTTATTAACAAAAAAAAAACTAATTATCTGCCTCAATAAGTATTAAAAACATCTTGCAGTTCTCAGTGTAAAAAGTCCTCTATTAATGATAATCCTTATGGTTATTTAGCTTCTCTAAAGTAAACAAGCAAACAAACAAACAAACATGTATTGGAGCTGTTTTGAAATTATTTATCATCACAGCCCTAAGGTAGAAGAGCAATGATCTGTTTTGTAGAGAGAGCAAAGAACTGTAATAGAGGGAAAAGTTTAAGAACCGAAATAAAAATTTAAATTCCATTCTAACATTAAAAGGATGCAGTGTATTTTTGGATTCAGATTTTGATATTTCAATTTTTATGAGAAATAAAAGTTTTATGAACTTGGAAAAGAGAGAACTTGCATTTAAGCCATGATATATGGACTTAAAACAACAGAGGCTGATTTTAGAGACATTGAGGTGCTGGAGTGTGTCCAGAGAAGAGCACAGAGCTGGGGAATGGAAGAACAGAGATCTGATGATGAGCAGCTGAGGGAGCTGGGGGTGCTTAGCCTGGGGAAAAGGAGATTCAGGGGGGAATCTTGTCACTCTCCACAATTCCCTGAGAGGAGGGTGGAGCCAGGTTGGGGTCAGTTTCTTCTTCCAGGTAGAAAGTGTCAGAATATGAAGAAATGGCCTCAAATTGTGCCAGGGGAGGTTTAGACTGGATTTTAAGAATATTTTTTTCATTGAAAGCGTTGTTAAGCATTGGAATAGGCTGCCTGGAGAAGTGGTGAATTCCTGGTAGCATTTAAGAAGGTGTGGATATGGCACTCATGCTCATGTGGTGAACATGGTGGTGATGATAGATTAACTGTGGGACTTGAGGATTTTTGGTGTCTTTTCCAACCTTAACAATTCTCTGATCCTGCGATTCTATATCCCTACCAAGGCAGGTTTCACAGGTGTTAGAGTGAAGCTGCTTCCTGGGAATGCTCCCAGGCCCTTTCTTCCCCTGCTGCTACAAATCTGTCCAATACCAAGAGTCCCAAGAGTTTGCAACTGGCTGCATAAGTGACTTCTATTTATGAAAGACAACTGCTTTAACATACATGGATTTTCCCCTGCACTGGAATACTGTATAAATAAAGTTCTTTTCTTTAGAGACGTCAGCCAGACACATCACTAAAAGGGAGAATATCTTAAAATGATTCCTGGAGGAAAAAAATATATAAACTGTAAAATTACCAAGAAGGATCAGATGACTGCATGGCTAAATACATGCCAGTTTCATGGTACACACTTTCCTCAGAATTTTCTGCTCTCTTCAACAGGGCACATTGCAGATAATGATTAGGAGTAAGAAAACAGGAAACAGCAAACCCAAAGTCATGGAAAGTAGAGGAAAAACCTGGCTCCTGCTAGAGCTCAGCGAACCTCTTGCCAATCCACATACAGCCCTACCACTTTTTTGGGGGGGCAAGATTTCACCCAGGTTGACAATGAAGAACAGATCAGTGCACTGAGTGTTTACATTGATAATTGGTCTACTGGCAAAAATCTACATCAGAGGATTTAGATCAACTTTGTATGGAACATCAAATAATGAAATATTTGTAAACAAGAAATTATTACATAACTGTTGCCAAGTCATCTGAGTTATGACACTCATAACTGCTTACAGGCACAACATCCTTTCATAAATATAATTGTCTGATTGTTATTGATCTGATAATATACAAGTATGAATGCTGCTCTGAAATAATTAATTTTAATACAGATAGGATGTACAAAGCTACTGACAGGGAAATGACAACATTAATTTGCATTTCTTTATTCTACCTATTTCATAGAACTCGAATTGTCCCTCTCTCCTACTGACTAAATTTGCTAATTTTTCCTTTTTTCATTTCTCTTTCCTTATCAGTTNATTTTATCCAAGGCCATTTCATTTTCCTTTCATTGTTTTTTGCCTTTCCCACCCCATTCACTATCTACTGAAAAGAGAGATAATAAACAACCAGAGAAATGGGTTGGAAGCAGCAGGGAACAGGGCATGTGATGAAGAGACAGACAAAAAGAGAGATACCAAAGGGATATAAGTTTATTTATCTGGAAGTGCTCAGAAGGACTCTGAGACCCAGGCTTTTACAGGAAACATTCTGCCCTCTCCTCTGTCATGTATGGTATTCTGAAATCTGTCTGCCTGTGTCTCTCAGTTAAACCAGAAATTTCCACATTTAGGGTATCATTACTGATCAAAATTTAATTGAAGCTCTCAGTGGAAGTGTCAAGATATTTCAAGCTTTCTGCAATGAAAGCTCTTAGTCAAAAATTTCTCAGTGTCTTGACTGCTAATGTACAAGTTGTTGCACTTCATGTTTGATAAAGAAAGCAGCAAATTATTTAGGCGAAAGAATAGAGGACAAAAAGGTTAATGACAGACTTGGTTTTGAAGATGAACTACGAATTAATGGATTCAGCTTAGATCCTGTTGGTCACAGTCCAATGGTAATTCATTTATAAAGACAGTTATCTCATCATCAGCTTTAAACGTAGGAAGACCAGGAGATGGCTTCTTTAAATTAAAACCTGGGTGCATTGCATTAAGATTAAATTATTGTTTAAAAGTCATCATAAATTTAATGAAAATATGACAGAAGATATTGTAATTTATGCAAATAAAGCCTATTGCAAGCAGCGATTGCTTTCTGAGGCTTTCATTTTTTGCCTTTTGCATTACTCACAGAGAAAACCATTTTCACATCATGTTGTTCAAGAATCCTAGTCATAGAGGTGGAGAGGACAGCTTATCATCAATAGATAAAAAATGTGTTATACTTAGCTTTATTATGTTAGCATGTTGAATGTGGATGTCTGCATCCAGACTCCTACTCACTCTTGTATTGTAGCATGGTAAAATGAAAGGGGGACAAAAAGGGATATAAAAATCCTAAAGAATCCATAAAATAGAGTGCATGTTAAAGGCACACATGATAATTTTCTGGAATTCATGTAAATTAAGTCTCAGGTACACTCAGCAAAGGATAAAAATATGTAATAAAAAATCAGTTCATAGGTTTGGTAATATTTTCATTATTATTCTATGAGATTTTTTTGCCTTGTTTCTTGTTACTATAAGAAGTATTTCCCATTCTTAATAACTCATCCCCACTGGATGTTTTTTCATTACAATGTACACCACACCACTGCATGTCATGTCCTGTCCTTCCTCCTAGAAACATTTTTCCATATTCCTTAGGAAGCAGGAGATGTATTGTTCTGAGTGTGGCTCCTGATGAGAGGTTATTTCCATGTCCAGCCCCTCCTACTCACTGAGGAGGTGAAACCATCGGCAGACATGAGAGCTGAGAGGAGCTGGGCTCCTCATCCTCTGCTGCTGCTTTGGAACCTCTGCACAAACTCCAGCTGGTTCTGTTGTGCAGCCGACATGCTCACCAAGACATAAATTTGGTAGAAATACTAATATTTCTCTCTCTGTCTCTAATTAAAGTGCACATGCTAATGGTTACACAATAAATGCAGTTTTAAAAATTGTGCATAACAGCTTTGTGATTTAAATACTGGTCTGCCACTTGGAGCTCCATAATTTGGTTGGTGTGGATGAGCAGACAGGCAGGGCTGGCCGTACCTTCAGGGCCCTGGCAAAGGAGGCAAGAAGGTCCAAAAATTCCATTGGACATAGCAAGTGACAATTTGAAAAAAGTTACTTCCTCTTCCACCCTATAACTCTTGTCCCATGTTGTTATGCCTTGTTGCATAATATAATAAACATAACATTATAAAGAGGTGAAAATTCTGCTGGTCTTCCCCTGGCACTCAGCAGAGCCATGTTTTTCCTGGCAGTGACATCCTGGTCCTTGCATCTCAGCGATGGTTTAAGCAGGATGGCATGGTTTCCCTGGAGAAGGAAAGTGTTTAAGAGAAGCAGCAGCATTTAGGGGAGTGTGTGTCAGCAGCAGCAGCTGAGCACGGTGGGGCAGCCCAGGAGCATCAGCTGAGGCTGCAAATAATGAAGATGCCACTGAAAGAATTATTTTGTTCAAGAAAAGGTTACAGGAATTTTTCATAAGTCAGGCTGATAGGTAATTTGATAATGATATCTTTCAGTTGCACTGACAAGATACAAGTTTCATTTCATTTTTTTCTCGACAACAATGTCAGTTACAGCACTTTGGTAACAGCAAGACCATATTCTTCTATATTTAATTTTGAGTTATGGTAGCATAATTTCTTTTTTTAATTGCCACCAAACTGACCTGCCCCACTCTGACAACAGTTTTTCAGTATGGAACCAAGTAAGCTATCAGCAGCACAAAATATATTTGGATTAGTAAAACTCACAGAGATAACTTATGAGTTTATCTTTTTTTTAACAAAGATTTGTTCAGCAATCTTCAATAAATTATGCCTGGGATATTTCCTCCAGATATTAGAAGCATCGGTAATCCTCTTCAACATTTCAAGTACCACATTGAACTTGAAGGGCATGCATTTCTTAATGCTTAAATATTGTAAATTAAGATTCAATTAAGTTGAAATAAAACTATGAGTCTACTGAACAAACAAAAAGAAAGTATATTGATATTTATTCTCTTCTGGAGACTAAAACTTTCTTAATTATCTGACATGATATACATAAAATACTATAATGAACAAAATTGAATTAAATAAGAAACTCATCTATTGACAGAGAAACAAAACCTGCCTAGAGCCTGTGATAAACCTTTAGAGTCAAGCTCTGATTTTCCTCTAGGGAAAAATGCACAAGCAATAAAATAGATTCAAATGTAAGTTGTTCTAAGAGCATAATGCAGTGGCCTAAAAAAGAAACACTTGCATGTGATGTCACATTTAAAATTTCTGAAGTGGCAACAATTTTACTGTTATCAGAACTTCAGTCAAAACATGGATAAATTAAGACTATGCTGTTTACCTCTTCTTAAAGCAGCACTGTAAACACCTGTCAATGAAGGTCATGTAGAGTTTTCCAAGAAGGTTTCAAAGCACAAAGGGATGCACAACAGTAGATATGAGCTGTGTGTGAAAGGGTGAGAACTTCGTGTGCACCTCCACCCTCACAGGAAAGAATTTCTTCCTGCAATCCAATCTAATCCTGCTCTTGCTCAGTTTGAAGCCATTCCCCTTTGTGTTATCTCTCCATGTCTCTGAAAATAGTCACTCTCCATCTTTCCTGTGGGCTCCCTTCAGGCACTGGAGGGCCACAATTCGGTCACCCCAGAGCCTTCTCTTCTCCAGGCTGAACAATCCCAGTTCTCTCAGCCATTCCTGGCAGGAGAGGTGCTCCATCCTTCTGATTATCTTGGTGTGCTTCTCTGAATTTGCTCCAACAGGTGGATATAATATCTAGGACATGGTGGGGAAATTCTTTTGGTACTCATGCCCCATTCCGTTCTGTAAGGCTGCATCTATTTTCATAAGGAAAAGCACTCTGTAAAACAGATGTTGTATCTCCCTGCTTTTTACAGAAGGAATAACGTCTCCAGCTGAACTAAGCACTGGTATTTAAGTATAACTGTATGGTTCCCAAGTTGCTATCTCCTGGACTGAAACAATCAAAACCAATAAATACTTAAAATTATTTATCTTACGCAAGAGCAAATATGAAAATAACACTATACCTCAAAATACCTGCTTTTCTGCAGAGACTGTGAAGCTGTGAAAAAAGTTCTTTGCAGAGCTAAACCCTATCCTAGGTAATAATAGAAATTTCACCTCAAATAGACAGCCAAGTGCTTTTCTTATTACTGTGATTCTTTCTATCATCAGTGGCCTTCACCAAGTATAAGGTGTTAGAGGGAAAAACTGCAAGATGTTTACCCAGACTTCACTCAGCAAACCAACAGCTGAGCAAACAGATTCAAACACTCCAGCTCTCTTCCCCCTCACCATTCGTTTTTAATAAATTAGAAACACTTTCCTAAGTAGAGGTACCCTTGGAGGATGTGGGGGAGCCTGTTTGCAGCATGATGAGAGACCTATTTGTGTTTTGTTGTTCTGACCAAATCACAGGAATCTGGAGCTAATACCGCATGCAGCAAACAGAGCTTTATGGTTTCGGACACAAATTCATAATAACAGTGGTAATAAAATGGCTTTTCAGCATCTTAATGCTTTCAGTCTTTTAAAATGTATTTTATATTTCAAATAATAATTCAGATACTGAAACAAGAAAGCAATAAACACACAAGCATCCAAATTGCCTTCCCCCCCTCTTTTTAATATAAATGGGACATCAGATTTTTAGCGTGAATGGTGACAAATCCATTTCTTTCCAACCACTGTTTAGTTCAAATTTCATTTTTTTACACCATTTGCTAAAAAACTTAGTTCCCCTGGCACCACATCTTAACTGTATCCCCCAACAGATTAACATCATGGCAGGATAGCTTGTCATGTAATGATTTTAGTAACATTTATTCATAAGATTGTTACTCCTCCCAGCTTCTGCCTCAGGATCTGCCACAACGCCCTGTAGTTCATTAGCAAACACACTGAGAAGTCAATGAGGCAGATACAATGTGTAGATTAAAAAACCCACAACATTAAGTTTAACTCTTCTGTAACCTTTTAAACCCCATTCATAGGCTTATTTAATACTAAAATTTAATAATGGTACATATTTTTTCAAATTATACATATTTAGGAAAAGCAAAATATAAACAAGTTATGTATCATACAAGATTATTCTGTGACCGGGAAATTTAGCAAAGAAAAAACAACAACAACAACAACGAAAAATTAGGAGCCAAAAAAGAAAAAATGACATTAATATCCATAGAAAAGTTATTAAAACGTCTCATAAGGTTTTGTCAAAATATCAATATAAAAACGAATAGATAAATATTTATCTAGAATAATGAAAGCTTATTTTGTGAGTTATTACATATGTTATGTTATTTTTATATATCAATAGTAATTTTTTTGAAAAGTGAAAAAAAAAGAAAAAAAGAAAAAAGAAAAAAAGAAAAAAAAAGAAAAAAATGGGCTTATATTGTCTACTATGGAGAAATATGTATTTATTTGCAAGAATTTTTTTTTTTCTGAAGACAGCTAATATTACACTGTAGATGCATAACCAAGCTGTCATATAAACTTAAATGTGGTTTATATATACAAATACATCTCATGTATATATTATGATAAATATTATTTTACTGTAGTAGTTTATTTTCCAAACTAAGGAGCAAGAAAATATCTCCAAGATGAATACTTGTTTATGTCTTCATAACAAACTTCTCAGAAGGTAAAGCCATGGCTCTCTATCAGCCTATTTGAGCTGGTCAAGGATTTTTTTTCTAGGAGTTATGCAAAGGAGCCTTTCATACATTAACAGAAATACTGTTCTGTTCTCATTTCTTGGGAAAATAGATCTTTCAGTATAATCAGCTTTTGGGGAACTAAATTAGAAACAGAATCAAAGAAAACTCCACACTTGTCTGCCAACTTAGTTTCTTCATCTAGCATGAGACAAAATAGCTGCCTAGGTTTTAAATAATAACCACGGTTTATTTTTCACAAGCTTAGGCACCTTGCAAATTAGGAAATTGTTAAAAACAATTTAACAAAAACAAATAAAACTATTTTTTTGAGGTTTGATCAAAATAATTTTTCCATGTATGTTGTTTCCTTTTTCTTGGCTTAGAGTGGGTTACACTTACTAGAGTTTCATTTTCAGGGGTTGGAAACAAAGGATTCCTACATTTCTGTTCATGAGAATAGCAAAGTGACTTGCTTCTGGAATTCCTTAATGAAAAAGAATCTGATTCCTCAGGGAATGGTCCATGGGTGCTTACTTTTGAACAGGCAAGATGCTGAAGGATATTTCACCTCCACTATAAAGACAGGCTGAGAAAGTGGAGGTTGCTAATCCTGGAGAAGAGAAGGTTGCACAGAGACCTCAGAGCACCTTCCTGTAGTTGGAGGGGCTGCAGGGAACCTGGAGAGGGACTCCTGGTCAGGAGCTGTGGTGATAGGACAAGGAGGAGCAGCTTCAGACTGAAAGAAGAACATTTATGTTAGGGATAAAGAAGAAATTCTTTACTGTGGGGATGAGGAGGCTCAGGTTGCCCAGAGAAGCTGGAAGTGTTCAAGGCCACTTTGGATGGAGCTCTGAGCAACCTGTTCTAGTGAAAGGTTCCCTGTCCATGGCAAAGGATTCAGTGAGATGATTTTTAAGGTCCCCTTCAGCTCAATCCATCCTATGATTCCCACCCTGAATACTGAAATGTCTGATGGCAGTGCTTGGATGTGCGAGACAGAAGCTGATGCCATCTGGTGTGCAGTGTTGTGTGACCTTGTCTATCTGAATGAGCAACCATGTTGTTGTACCAACCACCCTGTGAAACAAGACTTCACAAAAACAAACCAGGGGTAGTGATTCCTACCCACAGTGATATTTAAATTATTTAAATAAGGACAACAAAATCTAAAATTAAAATAAACCAAGGCAGCAGAAAGGGGCTGCAACATTGATGTAGCTTTAGTTTCAAAGTTTTCATGTGCCAAAAGCTGACTATATCAAATCTATGAACAACAACATAAATTAAAACACATAACATTTGGCAAATACAGTTTAGGTTTTAAGTTGGCCGGGACAGCAGTGGCAAAACATAAAGACAGAGAGCAAAGAGTGAAACAGAGCCAGTGTGGTATCTGCCAAAATACCACATTAACTCTTATGGTTATCATACAGCATTACTGTGCTTTAATGGAAACTAGCTGGAGTATTTTGGACTCTAGTAGTAGAAATGTGCAACCAAACACATGTCAAGATATTTGTGAGATACATTGCTATGATCTATGCAAAAAATGGTGCAGATCCTCTCAGGGAAGTTGTGATCTGTCTTGCCTTTGACTAAAAAGGACCAACAATCTTGCTGAGGGTATCTCATAAACATTCTTCAGAAAAAATGTGATTTATAAAGGAAACAAATGAGTCAATTGGATGTAATAATTTAGGAAAAAAAAGTCCTAAACTCATCCAGGTGGAATAAGCTTGATAGAAGATCTCAAATTGCTAAATCAAATTTATTTTACTGATTATGACTACAATGCCACATTTTCGTGTGGGTTTACAGCCGGTAAAAAAAAAACAACAAAAAAACCAAGCAAACACAGCCATCAAAGAAACTTTTTCTCCATATTCCCCAATTAACATGATGCTAAAGTACTTTAAAGCCACTGGCTCACATAAGCACTCTTTTGTGTCAGTGTCATATTTGTTGCTTCATTTGGTTTGCATTTTTATGAACACAAAATTCCTGTATTTCTTCATATACATGTCATAATCCAGAATACAGCAATGTGAGGGGGAAGAAAAACAAAACAAAACAAAACAAAACAAAAAAAAAAACCAAACTCTTATTATTTTCTTGTGTTAGCCTAAGAAGGTTAGATGTAGATACAGACAACATTTAGAGCTGGCCTCACTGAGTACAGCAATAAATAAATAAATAGAAAATGCCAGGATTTTCCTCTGTTAAATATAACTCAACAAAAGCAATGAAGAGCCAAAGTAGCCAACATCCATCTAAAGCTTGAAGCTTTTCATCCGGGAGACTTCAGACCTAGTGTCAACTGTTTTTTCTGAGAAATGACAAACTTTCCCTTCTCTTTGTACAAAGCCAGATGATGACTCTAAAAATTTCCTCCTACCCATCTGTTCATTCAGCTGGTATGTGGCATCCTTCTCTCCATTTTTTTTTTATTTTTTTTATATAAAATGCAAATTTTCAGGTCAGGAAACTACAATATTTATAATTAGAAAAAAAAATCCCTTAGGCTTGACGTAAACCCCTGACTGTCAGAAAATGAGTGTTCTTCATTTACATATAAGATATAAGCAGAGCAAATTATTGTGCCATCCATGATGTATCACTGAAAACATCAGCAAAGAGCAATTACTGTATGTCTGATTTAAATTAGGCTTCCAGTTAGAAATACAATACCTTATGTAAGCTACCTCAGGGAACAGATGCCATCAAAGAGCAATGAAAAATGTTAAATATTCTGTGGATAGAATTCACTGCTATAGCAGCTTCCCATGAGAGCAGATGCAAGTTTTCAGGCATTTTCTGAACATTAAGGACTTGGCAGTACTTTCAAACTCCACTATGAGGATGCTTATCTTCTCCATCATTAGCTTAACATCATGTTATATTGCAGTGTCCATCTCCACAGAGTGGAGAAGTCTGGCTACTTCCTTGGGCTGAAAATAAACATGGTTTTATTGTGCATTCTACTTATTGTATGGAAGGAATATTTCTTCAACTAAGCTATTAGAAACATACTTAAATATTCATAACTGCAGCAAAACAGGCAGCAGGGAATTTGATAAAAATATGCAGTTATCTTGAGCTGTGAAAGTGGTTGTTTTGGGAAATGCTTGGTTATGTGAGAAATAATGTTCAAAATAAAAACATTTCTTCAAGTCAGTAGAGCTTCTGAGCGCTACATTTTTTTTTATATTTTATTTTTTTCCTGCATATGCTACATTTTTAGCAATGATGAGCACTTTTCACATCTGTGATTTGGGCAGAAAATAAGAAAGAAGGTGGAAGGACCTTAATGTTGGTCTTGTCGGTCTGAGTTTGATTATTTTTTCAAAGAATTTTAATTCAATTCTTCAGAAAAATACAAACTTGCAATAACAAAACCCAAGACTCTTAATTTATCTTACAGTAACAGAGATTTGGCCAAAGGCTGCAATTATTTTGAAAGAGTCAGAATTCAGTGGTTCACAATGTATTATAAACTGCATTTACTAATTAAAAGGAAATAAATCCTATATTCTGTATAACATTGTTACTTCCTTTCCTTCTTTCAAGAGCATTTTTGTAAAAAAAGGTTTCACTTTTGTTTCTGTGAAACAATTAATCTTTTTAAATCTTCCTTATACTAAGCCCAAGATGAAATAAAACACAGAGGTAGCAAAGTGTGCAGTGTTGAGAGGGCTGGTGTTGTGCTCTGATGTTGGCAAATTACAGCTGATACATCTGGTGCTCCACTTCAAAGGCGAGATTGGTCATGCTCTGTGTGCTGGGTAATTGCATGCTCTGCTGTACATAATAATGTTTTTCAATTGGGCTTGTTCTGCATAGCATAGATTCAATTATTATATAATTCCTACCTCTGCAAGTGAGTATATTTCTATTTTCTGGTTGATTTAGAAGCAAAACTTCTTACAAGTTACACAGGAAATTTGGGATAACTTGTGTATCCATTCCTCTCTCGTGGATTACTATGACATCCAGAGTATCTGCTTTCCCTACACTACAGGTTTAGAAGACACCAAGTTGCTGAATTTTGCCACAGAACTTCTCCCAGACACTTCCCTGCAGAGCAGGAGCCTGGAACTAGATATGGAACTGGTCACCATTTCTAATGGAAAAATGCTTTTTTGACTAAAATATTCTATGTGCTTTTGTTGTTTTGTTTCTCCCTTGCCCCCCATCAGTTGGATAAAAAACTGGAAAAATTGAAGTAGATCATTATTATTGTTTCTAAAACCTTTTAAAAGAAATTCTGTAAATTAAAGGCATTTATGAATGCACTACATAACTGAAAGTCCACCACTCTGCATCATACACATGCAGTCAAGTAAAAATGTGTGCACTTATCATCCTGTTAATTATTTTGTACTAGCTGTCAGTCTCTTCCACTTAAACACCCTATATCTAGTAAACTACAATTCAGCTGAAATATACTGAAAGCTTAGTGAAATATCTGTCTTAAGTTGCAAACTGCAAAGACATCTTCCTCTTATTTTAAAAATTCCATTCAGACAAAGAATCACTTTTTAACTATTGGAAGATATAATCTTGACCTAATATTTCCTTAGACATGTCAATTGAGCATTGTGATGATAGGCTGCATTAACTGTGCATCAGAGTGAGAATGCTTAGATCAAGTATTCATTGATTACAGCATTCAAGAGTTATTAGATTTCCTTGGGAAAGAAGGATGTTCATATGAAGAATTAAGGAGAAAAAGCAGTTTAACCCAATTAGCAAAGCACAATTGAATAAAATATCTATAGCTCAATATCTACTGCTATTAGGGTTTTCTGGAATAACACAATGCATCTTTGCTACAAAGTGTTTACTAATCTATTCCATTTTTATTTTACAGAGAGCAGAAGAACATTCTTGTGCAGCCTAGAAAATGGAAGGACAAACCTATTGTTCATAACAGCTATAATGAATGAGAACTGTACGAGAGAAGCTATTCTTGTTATAGTGTGGAAATAGTTTAAGAGTGAATGCTTTGACCCTTTTAATGGTATTGAAGACAAATATGGTTGCTATAGAGCAGATCTTGGCAATGAAGATGAATATTTTACTTAGTACAATTTTATTCCACTGGACAAATGAATCAAGATGAAATTAAATAGTTCCACTTGTCTGTTTAAAATAAGCTACTAAAAATCAACATGGCTAAACATATTAGATAAGAAGCATTTGAAAAATTAAAATTTTTAAGATGATAGGGATGTATTGAAATCAGCAGGACGTATGACACATACAAGTCTTGTAACTGCCATCTGTATTTGAAAGTTCAGCTTTTTTAGCTGTACATGTGGGAAATAAAAGAAAGGTTAAAAGGACAGTCCTGGAAGGGAAGAAAAATCTAACAAATGATTTAACAGCAAATGCTATTTCTAAAAGAATCTGTCAAGAAATAAAATGCTGTGGCAGACAATCCAATTGATATATCAAGTACTCAAGGCTAGTCTTAAGACTCCAACTTCATGATCAAATACCACAGGAGGAAAAACTTTCTTTCACCACAGAAAATAAAATATAATCAATTCTCACTCTCTGTGCTTTTAAGTTAAAAGACAAAAAGGTTGACTTAATGGGATTTGGCAAATAAAACTAATTTTAACAAGGTCGGCTTCCCTATGATTAGGTTGTGCTGGTTAATTAGGATGTACTGAACTGGGAAATCCACTCACAGATGAAGCATTCCCCAAAGATCTGATTACACACGGTAGTTTTCAAGATCAGTGGTTGGTGCTTAGCAAGGCTGGCAGCAGACACAGCTAAAATCTGATAGAAGGGAAGAGATCCTTGGAGATGCAGAGATACATTATGAACAAAATATAAGAGGAAATCAGGGGAAACCACAGTAAAGGTTGTAGAGCCCACAGGAAAGATGGAGAAGGATTATTTATGGAGCATGGAGTGACAGGACAAGGGGGAGTGGCTTCAAACTGACAGAGAGGAGGTTTAGATCAGATATTAGGAAAAAGAATTCTTTACTATGAGGGTAGTGAGGCACTGGAACAGGTTTCCTTGAGAAGCTGTGGCTGCCCCATCCCTCGAAGTGTTCAAGGCCAGGTTGGATGGGACTCTGCACGCCCTGCTCCAAGGGAAGATGCTGCTGCCCATGGCAGGGGTGTTGGAACAAGATAATCTTTAATGTCCCTTCCAACCCAAACCATTCTCTGATTCTATGTCTTTCTAAAAATAAAAAGATTGTGGAGTGTTTTCTTTGTTTCCTGTTGATTTGTTTTGTAGGCCATTCCTGTACCACGGGCTGTGAGGTGTGATGTGAGATCTTGTTGGGCCAGTATTTAATACAGGGCAGAACCTCCTTCTCTGAACCAGGCCAGGCACATCAACCATATCTTCAGGGAGAAGGCATTAATATTTAATTAAGACTAAAAAGTTCTTCTGAGCAGGATTTTGTATAATTAAGCAGAACAGCCATTTCGATCAACAAAACTCTACAATATATAAAAAAAATAAGCCATTTAAGAAAATATAAAGGACAGTAATAGCATTGTAGGATATCAGCTGACTTCAGTATTTCTGCTGAAAGTTGGTGTTGCTGGTGTCCAAATCCCAGGCTCACTTAACAGATTCAAACAAGTGCAATGCCTCTAAAAATTGTGACTATTGAAGGTGTAGTGTAGGCAGGAGAGGGAAAACGCTGTTTAATTTGAATGTTGACATTATCTTCACACTAAAGTGATGAATTTGACTTTATGAAATCAGTGGGGCAGATTTCCCTGTCTGATTTCTGGCAGGTGGAGATGTAGTGGAAATAGATGATAGGTTACACATTAGATAAACATATATACTGTGATTTAAAATCTTAATTTGGGGGGGGGGTTCATCTGTTGAAACTAATATGTGAAAGGCATGTTAGAAGTTAATATATAAGTAAATATAAATTACAGGATAAAAATAGAAATAAAATATGAAATAAATTATTAAATACTTATTTTATGCTTCTTATAAGTGTACTGTGCTTCCTGCAGTGGCTTTGCTGGTGGAAATGCAAATAATGAAGTCTGGATTTTTCCACATGTAATCATTTCCCTTTTCATTCTACAAACTGATATGCAGTTGAATAAATTGCATGATGTGGGCATAGACAGAGCAAAACACATCTCTTCTTTTTACCCCATGTTATGGATTTCCAGCCAGGCTTGTTAGATGATGTATTATTTTCATGAAGGCAGAAAAGATTCAAATGAAGCAAATATTAGACAAGAAGACTTGATAAATGGCAGCAATATGTTCAGTAAAATGCACCTGACACAGTTATTTCTAGACAACCACCTCAATTGTCTTAAAACTTTATTGGTATGAAAGTTTAAGAGTCAACAATGCATTCATTTTAAGTGAAGAAGAATTAAGTGACAGAAATATTTCCTTAAATCCTCAACAACAGATGTTTCAACAGAGGCAAAATCATGGTGCAGGTACTCAGCTGAGTATCCCTCTTCCCCTTTTATCTGGATCAGGCTTTGCATTTGCACTCCCTGAAAAATGTCATAACTAACCCTTAAAAATGTAATAACTAAAACATATGCCTGGAAATATTGTATTAAACTTTAATTTAAAAATAGCACAGAAATTGTAGTCGCCATGACCTGCTTTTCTACAGATTGAAAGTGAAGCTGGCTCTTTACAGGCTGGGTAATTCTGCTCCTCTCAGAGCAGTATTGACAGTGAAAAACAATAAATTTAGAAATTAAGTCAGTCATTCAAACACCAGCCAGGGAAATCCAACTAATTAGTTTTCATTAATTTCCCCATGGAACACCTGAGGTCCATGTGAGTGTTATGTACACCTCCTGCTGTTTTGGGAAGTCCACCTTTCCTTCAACTGCAGCCAATAAAGCAGATTCCCAGCACCAGCACTACTGATGAAGACCACCTGCAGTAGAGAATTTGATGTAAATTCTCATCCTTTCTTCACAACTTGCTGGAGATAATAATCACAGGAGTTTCTCAGTTCTCTGGAATTTTCCTCAGTCTCACCAGCTGCAAAAAACTGTCCCTACTTAAATCTCTGTTAACCTTGCTGGTGGTTACTCAGAGGCCAAGGAGTTACTGTGTCATGGGTCTATGTTAAAATGGGACAACCAGCAGGAGAAACAAAAATCTCAAATCATTAGGTGATATTAACAAAATTTACATATTTTGAGAAGTTTTTCTTCATCCAGATGAGGATATCCTTAACAAGAATGAGCACACTTGTGACAGAGAAACCCAAACTTTGAGTGTGATTATCATATTTCTTCCTGTAATTACATCAGGCAGAAGAGAAGTAATGTCAGCTTTGAGAATCCAGTTTCAGGTGACACCAGGAGAATTGAGGAATCATTTTGACTTGTGCTATACAGCCCTTGATCATGGTTCCAGTCAGTGTTTTTGTTAGCTCTGGCATCACTGCTGTTTTCCTCATCATTGGCACTAAAGCTAAATAAATATAGGTATTCTATTGTGTTACAAATAGTAAATTTGATGAAAAATAAAGTTTGGCTTATTCCAAGTCTATTAAGAGTTTCATAAAAAGGTCAAATACTTGAGCTGATAAAGAGAAGAAATGGGAGCACAATAGAGAGAGAAAAGGCTCTTTTATCAGGCAACTAAATACTACAGCATATAGTCTGCCTTAGGTAGTGAGCTTACACTTTCCACTTCCTGTGAAAGGGAAGAACAAGGATACAGGTTTATAACAGAAAACATAATATCATTATAGAAAAAAAAAAAAAAAAAAAAAAAGAGGAAATTTCTCTATTTAATTCTATTTTACTGAAACAATTCAAAGTTGGAATCAGTTTTATCTCAAAGAGGTATTTTTCCAGTTTACCACTAAGTAACCAAATAGAAAAGAATACAGAAGCAGTTATCACAACATCTTCCAGAGAATGATGAAGAATATTTAACTTCTCTGTTGAAAAGACTGTTCATTACTTTATTACTTTTGTTGACGGAATGAGATGGAATAACTTCCTTTTTATTTTGTTGTTGGGTTTTTTGTTTGTTTGTTTTTTTGTTTTTTTTTAATTAAAGTAAAATCTGTGGAGTCATGCCAGTAATTCTTGCTTTTGCCCAAACAAGTAGCTGATTCTTTAATTTTCAGATTCAATGAGCACAGTTCAACCTCAGGGATGCAAAAGGAATATGGCAAGCCACCTCTTTTAGAGGCAGAATTGATAAATCTATCAAGCCAGAGAGCATTGTGCCACCTTCCCCTTATACAGCAGCAGCATTAATCACAGCAGACTTCTCAGCTGGGTCCATCTCCTGTCCTTAACCAGGTCCATGAATCAGTAGTGTGGGGAGTGGGGGAAGCATTAGACTGGACCAAGGGTACAAGTTTGCTAGTTTTGACCAGGGTGAGTTCATGCATTCGAAGTCCCCCAAAATCAGAGATGAAAGCTGACTCTTCCTGTTTGTTTTATCAGTACAGTTGGTACTTTGAGGGGAAGCACTTCATTTTGCACACTTGCAGTAAGAGTTTATGCTACTCTTAAATTCACCCCAACTGAGGATGAGAGCCATCCACACATTCATGGTAAAATTTGGGCAATGAATTAGTTTCATGGAATCTTTTTCATTATATCATTCATTTTCCAGACAGAAGTTAATGAGTAAATGTTCATGAGTAAATGCATCCACAGATATAGATTAAATGCATGAATGGTTTCCTAAAATGTTCCATAGCACTAGGATGTGATCAGCTTTTTCCAACAGAATGAGAAACAGGTATGTTTTTATTGTTTTGTCACTTCATCATCCTCCTAGTTACCTCAAGCTAGTCACTCACAGATATTTGCTATCCCTCTCTCTCCCTCTCTTTAAAAATCTGTGTTAGACTAAGCAAGCCTCATAAAAGACAGTGAGCCCCTTAGGCAAAGAAGATATATATTCCCAGCTGAAATATCACTAACCTTACTTTGCAAGTTTTTCAGGAATACTAATGCTCTTTCTTCAGTTCTTCTCTGTGAAAATCCATGGCTGTATCCTCTGGTAATCTAAGTGCCAAAGAGCCAGATAGAAAGAGAGTCATGTGATAACTGTAGGGCTTATCAAATGATTAGTATGCAAAAGCAGAAAATTCATAAAGAACATTGTTTACAAAAGCAAAGTGATTTCATGTTTCACTCTGATAAAATTTACTTGGAGAAATAAAAATACTTTATTTTAACCTTATCTCTTTGTTGGTCTTTTAGAAAACATCAAAATGATTTATAGGCTGGACTGCAAACATCTCATCTTGAACCTCAGCAAAATTGTTTTGGAAGGCTTCTATGGATCATATGGCTTGATGGCATTTCTTGTTCCCTTTTAAAGCATCTGGCAATCTGAGTATTGCAGTACTTGTATATCCCTACTTGTCTGATATTTCTGGCTATTTCTGTCCAACTGATCACAGTTACTAGGGAAATGTTTTAATATGGATGTTTAGAATTTTCAAAGTAGCATTTTAGCATTTCAAAATTTCAAATGAGTGTTTGAAATTCTGCTGAGTTACAGCATGGGACTTTCAAGAATATTATAAATCAAAATTTATTAGCTAAAATTATGCACCAAGGTAGTGAAAATAGATGCTCAATGGCACATAAATCCTGCCTGATGTTCAGTGACAAAGGAAAATAGAGACACAGGGAAGTTAATTTTCCTTTTTTCATGACCACAGCCGATGAGTGCTGCATTCTCACATGCACTATGGCAGCCAATAACACCTAATATTTTTCTGCCTATTCTGTTTTTATTGCCTATGCAGTTCTTATTCATGTGCAGTTTATAAATATCTTCTTATTCCTGCTCAGCTATTTGCATCAATAATATAATTTAACAGTAAATTTCACAGTAAATTTCACAGTATAATTATTCATTACATTAAAAACATTTCCATTTATTAATTTGAAATTGTTAGCCTGGTAATTTTAACAAATGCCCTTGTGCTCATTTTATGAGCCAGTCTTATTTGCATTCTCTTGAATAACAATTTTAATTATTTTCCCTTTTTCCCCTAAGACAAAACAGAGCAATCTGGAGTTCCTGATCTACTCTACTACTAATGTGGGATAAGCAGATGCCTGACTTCAATGGGGGTTGGTCACATGGTAGAATTTGCAAGGTTACAGCCTTAATGAATGAGACAGTGAAGATTTTGCACCTATAACTGCAAAGTCTGTGCACAATTAGCCGAAGAAAGGAGGCTTCTACTTTCGAAATTTCTGACCATAGGTTTCAGTTTATATTTGTGACCAGTATTTTCCCCACATTTCTTTATATAACTATTTTTATGTGGCTCATTGATTATTTTTGTTTATTTAATTATCAAGTAATTTTTATTGAAAAACTAATTAGGTCAGACCCTAGCTTTTCTCCTTCATATTGCAATCCAAACTGGAGGAAACTTCTTTTTGATAATAGAATATTTCTTTTATTGCTCTGTAAAATGTTTAGTGCTGCTGTGCAATACCCATTTTATTCATGTCAAGTCTGGGTTTGTGTGGCTTGAAAATGAGGAAGGCAAGGGCCAGCCCACTCCCAGAATCCAGCTCCAGCCTGGCTGGAAAAGGACCATGGGGAACCTGGCCCTGCCATCAGTAAATGGTGTTTTTAGCCTCATACATTGTGGGGCACCAGAATTCAAGTTCTCTCTGTTGTTATTTTGGGAGGTTTTTTTGGCATAAATAAAATTGAGGTAAGTCTCAATCCCTCTACCTTCTTTCATGCAGTACACAAGTTATAATTCTTTAGGGAATAAGACAAGCATGTTTTGTACAATGAGAAGACAGCAACCTAAATCTTCCTAAATCCCTCTCAATCTCTCTTACTCTTCTCTCCATCTTTCTTTAAGTGTGATATACATTTGTGTTTTACAGCCTTTAAGCAGTGATGAGAACTAACAGTTGATCTGAACAAATGCAGATGAATTGATTGTTTTGAGCTGCTGATTTAGTAGAGATCAATTAAACATATTAAATAAATAATATTCTTCAGCATGATGATAAGGAGAAAGGAGAAAAGCTCTCTAGCAGAAGACAAGTATGAAGAACTTTCAAATACTTCAAAAGGATGCCGATACATCAATCCCAGAGAGCTTTCAGGAATATATGAAATATAATAAAATACCTGCATGCTAACACAAGAAGCTTGAAGGACAAACAAGGAGAAATTGGAAGCTGTTACTAACAGGGAAAAATTATGTAGGAGACTTGACAGAAACATGGTGGATGTACGACTTCAGGAGCTCATAAACATGGTGAGTTAATGCCCAGACATAAGAAACAAAGAAGAATTTCAAAGGATTTGCATGAATCCATTCTAAAAATCCTTACATTGATTGTGACAGATCCCAGTGCTTCTGCTGAAAAATAGCATAAAATTTGAAGACTAATTTATAAAGAGCTAAACAGAAGAGTTGGAATTATAGCAAGTAAATAAGAAGGGATAGATTTGGAAGCAAAGGTGGTCAGCAATCAGTAGTGATTGCTGTGGTTCAAAGAGGAGGAGTAAAAAACCCCTTAATCTGCAGATAAAATTACATACTGACATTCCAATGCAGCCAGAATTCTTGTCCATAAATATTAAACAGGATTTGGTACTTGGCACAGTTTTCTATAGAGGACTACCACACAACAATCCTGTTAACTACTCCTGTCACTTATATTCTTTTATCGAATTGTGAAAGAAGAGAATTAGCAGTAAGAACAGGCTAAAAAACCTGCCAAGACCCCCCAGCTGATTTTGAGCAGTATATGTAACAAATAATCGTAGATATGCTCATTGTTATAATATTTCCTATTTAAGACATTTTAGCAGAACTGTAAGAATTTCCTCCTTCAATTTTATCCTGTTTCCACTTCCTGTGCAGTGAGCAGTTTTTAAAATGGTGTCATAGGAAAAGGCAAAAAAATAGAAAAATCTAAATTTAAAATATTTATGAACTTGAAAAAGTTAAACAAAATACATTTTTAGTCAAGTGACAAAAATTAAATAAAAAAGAGGAAAATTCAAAACCCAAGAATTAGAAAAATTATTTTATTTTTTCATAAAATATGTAAAAATTAGATATATGTATATATTGAAAATTGTTTCTCACAAAGATACATATTTTCAGAAGACTTGAGAGTATTTAATAACCTTTTAAAAAGGAAAATTTTTAACATAAGATAGTATTGAAATCGACCTATTCTTCACACAGCCTTCAGGGGACTGAGAAACTCCAGCTATACTAATACTAGAATCACAGGAATGTTTTTTAATGTTCTGTTGAACTATATTGAGACTAAATGTAGATAAGAGCACAAATAATGAACATTGACATATCTGTTAAAAATCTAGAGCTAATAATATTCTATATCCACATGATCCATTACAAATGCACATTTGTTAACATGCAGATTAGAAGAAAGCATACACTCCAGTGGGGAAAAAGAGAGTTTGGGGACAATAAATTGTGAGTTAACCAGGCAAATACAATCTTATGTTATAAAGAAACATTTGCAGATAGCTAGGAACTGTAAAACGAAAAGATTTCTTTAATTAAGAGTAATATCCACACACCATCTTCTGGATAAGAGTACAATGCAGTCAACTTCCAGGGGAAATACTAAATTTCTGGATTGTCTGAAAGTCTTAAAAAGAGAAATATCTGCAGAAGCTGACATCCTCCACCAAAGGAATTAAGGTATGGCCTCAAAAACAGGCTCTGTGCATATGATCTCCCCCTGCCAGGGGGACAGAGCAGCAATGAGTGAATAAGGGACAGCAAATCACTGAGACAAGAGACACTTTTCCAAGTCAGCTGGACAGAAGAGCTACTCTGTCCTTGTCACCAGAGTGGCCCTGCTCTCTTTGTCCTGCCTCCTAGTGCACAGCCCTTCCCTCACTCCGGTCCTGGTGGCATCTGGGAAGAGGATGCAGGTGGGGGAGTCACTTCACTGAGCTGCCAGGCACAGCAGGGAGCTCACCAGAACCAGGCAGGTGAAACCAGCAGGATCTGCTCCTAGATACAGCACAGTCCTGGATGACACCTGACCTGTGGAGATTGTCTCAGCTCTTTGTGCTGGCCACAGATGTGCAGCAGCTGCAACTCAAAATGATCACAGGGAGGACATGGACCTGTTGGAACCAGTACAGAGGAGAATACCTATTGTAGGAAATCATCCAAGTCTCCCTTTTCTTCATGTGGGAAAAGCCAATTCTTTATTTACATGATGCATTTTAATAGCTTTTACGGACCTCATGTGCAACTTGGTTAATAGCTTTCTTGCCAATTACCTTATTGGTTAGTAAAAGGTGTTTTGCTTGTCCATAAAATCTCTCTATTCTTGAATTCATTATATATTTCTTCACTGATTCTCACGGGACAAAACCATTGTTTACCCAGGTACAATTGTTTTTCATCCAGGAATATTTTGTTGTGTTTACAAATCTTTGATACTAAGATTGTTTTTGCCTGGGAACCTGCAAGCTGCACTTAGAAGAAGTGACAGGCTAGCTTTAATTTAGCAGGGCAGGCCTGATTTTATGAGGCCTTTCTTTTATAATTTCTTTACCTGTCTATGATAGCCACCAAGTTGATCAGAGGGATGGAGCATCTCTGCTATGAGGAAAGGCTGAGAGAACTGGGATTGTTCAGACAAGCAGGGAAAGCTCCAGGGAGATCTGATTGTGGCCTTCCAGCACCTGAAGGGAGCCCACAGGAAAGATGGAGAGGGACTATTTACAAGGGTCTGGAATGACAGGACAAGGGGGAATGGCTTCACACTGAAAGAGTGTAGGGTTAGATTGGATATTATGAATCATTCTCTACTGTAAAGGTGGTGAGGCACTGGAACACATCCAGAGCAGCTGTGGCTGCCCCATCCCTGGAAGTGCTCCAGGCCAGGTTGGATGGGGCTCTGAGCAGCCATGGCAGGGGGTGGGAATGAGATGATCTTTAAGGATCCTGCCAAGCTGAAACATTCTATGTTTCTATGGTTATGGAGTGGTAGCTACCAGTATATCCCAGTGTTTGCCTGAGAAATTAACCCACTGTTGTCCTGCTCACACTCCACTGTCAAGAAGAGCATGACCCACCATCCAGCCAGATTACAAATTCAAGTATGTCTTCAATAGTGGAAATAGGTTTTGTTTTGTCTGAACTGACAAAAACCAAGTGAAAAAGAAATCAAAACATACCATTTCCTTTAAGGGGAAAAAATATGCAGCACAGAACTTTCTGATATAAATTATCACATGAATTAAACCCAGCTAATTCACAACAATAAGAAAGACACATCAAACAATTATTGAAACAGTAATAAAAGTGCTAACAAGCTATTACTAAGACTACAAACCGAATGAGCAACAGAATAACATTCATGAGAAAGGCAGACAGTATAAGATAATAAAGAGCTTGGTAGCAAATGGTTGATAACACCTTTCAACCCAACATACCCAAGCAAATCCACTCACCATCTGGCCTCAGTGGGGTGTGAGGCAAGGGATGATATCAAAATATGCCATGCAAAACCAAGTTTTTAATTCATTGTTTTGAGATATTACCTACAGCATTTTCATAAGTGTGTTTTGGAATGAAACAGAGCTCATTTTCTTAGGAATCTGCAGTTTTGAACAAGTTTAAAGTTGTAGGAATCATACTATATTATGCAAAAAAATTGTTTCATGAAGAAGTACAGTAGCAAAAAACTTTCATTTAATTCATTAAGAAAACTAATCATGACAAGATTTTAAGAAAATGGAGACCTGAGTCCAGGGTGGATTGCCTTCTGACCTACTCCTCATTAGATCCATACAGTTCTCAGGCAGGCATCACCCAGATCTGGAAAATGTCTAATTCTAGTCCAACTGGGAATAGATAAGCAATGACTTAACAGGAAATCAAGAACACTTTGTGCTATGACAGGAATTTCAGGAAAAACAACTACAAATTCATGCTACTTTCATAAAAATGTTTTCTTGACTGAATTCTCTTGCAGAAAACAGATTATTTCAATAATTTATTCTCTTTGAATTGCCTATTCATTTGTTAAAAGAAAATTTCATCTGTGTCAATTTAGATGGGGGAAAAAAAACAAAATACAATGTCAACATCATGGTACTTGAATTACCAAGATTATATATATTGACTGTATCTATACCTTCATTCTGTTTTTGAAAAATAATCTCTATCTCAATTTTCACAGCAAGGTTCTGCTTTTAATGCATATATTTGCATATCCTAATTATTTTTCAAATGTCATATTAAAAATGTAGCTGTTAATTTCCATAATCAGAGACAACATACTTTCCTACAGTTCATGAATAATAATTGTTCCCTAAAAAAATTAGGTTTTATAAAATATTTCTGTTCTTTAATATACTTTCTTTTTTAATGAAATATTACAGGAAACAAATTGACAGTTGTAGATCTAATACCATAAAATACATCTATTTGGATATCAGGCTGTGGAATTCAGTGATTGTCTTGTGGTAAGAGGACTCCTGAAACCAAGAGAAGAGGAATTATACTAAAATAAAAGATATTGAACTCAATCATCAATGGACAGCAATTATGGTATGAGTTTCCCTAAATTATCCTGAAAAAGTTTTTCAGTGTCCTTATCAATCACCTGTTTCTGCCTAAATATTTCAGGAAGACATTGGACTATGGGAATTAATTTTGTGATGAAGTATATGAGTTTTCTGTTCATAAAATAAAACTAAATGGATTTTCTGTTTCAGTATACTAAAATGCATACTTAGAGGAAGGGAACATAAATATATGTTCTTTATGTAAATTGCTTGCTTGTTATCTTTCTTTTTGCTAGTAGAACCACAGTTCCTTAAATGGAATCTTTTTTTTTTTTTTTTTTTCCCCGCCTTGAGAAAATTGCACTGGCTATATCAAAATTATTCTTTGCTATTGTTCCCTGGTCAACAAAAGTAATAAAAATACACAAAGCAGCCACACATAATAGCTTTAGCTGAGATAATGTAAAGTTTAATGTTATTTTTTCTCACTTCAATGAAGATTTAGAATTTTTTACAGCATTACAATGCCGTATATTATAAACCCACTGACTGACACACACACAAAAAAAATCCATATAATCGCTTTTCCTATCTAACCATATAGTGAATTACAGATCCTGTAATTAAGGCCACCAGCTGACTAAAGTACCACATGGACCAATATGCCACCACAGAGAAATGCCATTTACAGGTGATTTGATCCACAGTGGATTAAACTGCAGTGAAAACCCTGAAATCATGATTTCACATTCACATTATTTGGGTTAAAAGTTTTAAAGGCAAATTGTTTAACCAATTCTGAAACAAATTAATTTAGGTAACTCTCAACATGAGGAAGTAGATACTTCCGTTTTCCTTTGTGGTTTAAACAAAAGCAAATCTAAGGAATGCAGGAAATTCAGATTTCAATGTAGTGTAAGTACAATCTAACCTCTGCAGGAAAAATGTGTGCCTTCATCCTTTTTTTTTTTTAACTTGAAAGACATCTTAATGTGTTTCTCTAAGGAGGTGTGGTACATGTAATGAATTTTATATATATACATGCCTTTGTCTTTCATTCCTTTTTAATTTCTGAAGTTATCACTACTCTGTGTCACACAGATCTGATGGAGAGCACCATTCTCACAAATTTCATGGAAATAGTCTGCTGAAGAGAGCAACCCTTCTATATTTCATGACTGAATAAAAGACAGCACTATGAGATTGTTTCTTTTTTTAGCATCACAGAACTTTCTTTTAGGCATGAATTTTTCAGCTGGGTAGGAGTTTACTGAGAGCAGTCATAACATTTTTTTTCCTACATACATTTTCAGAAGGCTTGCTGTAATTTAATAAAAAAAGATAGTTAAGGACAAGATACAGGAAGAAATATTAAGAGACACTAATACTTGTGATATGAGGTCGTCTGATGGTAGGAAGTCGCTAACCATTAAAAATATATGCCCAGCCTTTTGGGGAGTACAGGCAAAATCCATATTGGTCCCTTGTATTCCTTCAGAACTGAACTTCATCTCTATCTGCAAGAATTGTTAAATACAAAATGTATTAACATAATTAATTTGATAATATATTTTACAAGTGCTCATCTAGTGATCTTCTACTCATAATTTTCATAATTATCAATCACTTGTTCTTCCTGCTTGTAAGACCTTTTCTCCATTCTAAAATTCTTGCATCCACTACTTCATATATTTTCTGAGCACATAACACAATTAATTATATGACTAAAATTCATGTGTAGCATGATTTCCTAAAACAAACTAGAAATAATTCAGAAGACCACTCTGAGCACTTATTTTGTCAGCAGCTCAATTCATTTTACCCATGCTAGAGAAATATCCATCAGCTTCACATAGTTTTGGAGTTGTAGAAGAAACTTTGTAACTTAACAAAAAAAAACCCAAACCAAACCAAACAAAACAAAAAAACAAACACCCAACAAATTATGGAAGGTATTCTTCCACTAATAAGCCCTAGAACTGAGTTTTAATTTGCAGCATTCATAACCACCTACTGACAGCACTTCCCTTCCCTTGAAATCTCTGGGAATGCCGCTGCAGGCAATTGCTTCTAGAGGTTAGTGTTTGTTAACCTGCCTAAGACTCCTTCTAATGAACTAGGAAAGCCTAATAACATAAACAAAGGAACCTAGGGATGTTTTGCTAGAGCATATATTTATGGTATCTGACAGACCTGATGTTTTTGTGGGATGGGCCCTTCCTGACAGTTAATAAGCAGCTGAATTAGTGTCCACGTGGCCCCTGTCTCCTACCTAGAAATAACTGTGCCCACCTTCTATGTGTATCACTGGCCAAAGTACAACTTAGAAATGTTTTACAAACATTAAATAACGTCTAAAATTTAATGGTAAACTTTTCTTAGGCTGCTTTATTCCAGAAAAAAAACTTTTCTATTTTTTTGCCTAAAGCGTTCCCCTAGGGAAAAATAACTAATTTTCTCATTTTTCATCAGACTATATGAACAGCTGGAGTATGTTGCTCAATATTATCTCAAAGATCAGTAATCATAGGATTGATGATTATTTATACCTTTTATTTTAATGAATCCAAAATAAATTTAATGACAATTTATGTCAACATTATTACAAGCATATGAATCAAGAAGTGACCTAGTGATGTTATTTTATTGGGTACCAGTGGGTAATACAAGAATTCACTAACAGTTCTACAAGGTCTGAAACAAACAGAAATAGCCATTTTTACTTGCCAAAAGAGCTTGAAAAAATAGCACTTTTTTTTTTTTCCCCTTGAGGAAATAGAATTTTTACAGAAAAATAACATTCCAGCATTTCTGTTTACCAGTGATCTCTAATTACCTCATTTGGAGATAAGGACATCTTTTATGATCTAATACCCTATAATGAAACATACATGTATAAAATAATTTTAGGAATGGTTATAAGCAAAGAGAAATTGAATCTACCTGTAATCCATGCTAAACTCCAGTGAAGTCATCATAACAAAATAAACTGAAAATGAAAACATGAACTACTTGAAATAATCTATGAAATTTGTAATATAAAAAAATTCTACTTCAGTATATTTTCAAATATTTTTCATTTGGTATTGAAATACATTTTCCTAAGTGACTGAAGGTTAGAAAGATTGATGGATTAGGTGCTAGAGTTGAGGTGGTGGTCAGTTGCATTTATGATTCCCTGGCTGGGGTCACATTGTGTATTTGATATCAGTCAGGCCTTCCTAATGCGATGTGGTTTTGTTATTCCATTGGAATAAACTTTAATTTGTACTAGACCAAGATGATTATTACATGAATTTGTATTATTTGCTGATTTTTTCCAGTGTCTGGCTGTAAAAACTTCAGGTCTCTGTTTGGTTTTGAATCTCCATCATCTTATATTTCTGCAAATTCATGATCTTTATACTTTCTGCATATATTTTTTAACACCTTCTTTCTCAAAGGAATTTCTGTTTTGACAATTTGTTTTGATCTTCTGCTCTACTGATGTGTATCTTTTCAGCTGGGCAAGTCTTTATTTGTGAAATAATGAGTTAGTCTTGTTACATTTTCCATGGTAGGATAAAGCTACACAATATATTATTGATAACACTCATAAGCCTACTTATAAAAAAAGAAGACAAAAAATGTAGTGAGAGAAGAATGAGCACTTGCAATTGAAAGATAAGGGTGCAAAAGGAAAGAAAATGAAAGGAATGATAATAGAAATTAGTGGCCTGAGGATAGAGATGAACATATTTGAATTCTGGTGGGGTTTCGTACTCACACACAATCCACTTGTTGAGACTATTTGTTTTGCATTGCACTTTACTGTTGTACAAGAGCTTTCTATATCTGTATTTTTCTATCCCTAATTATATATTTAAATTAATATTATTTTTCTCATTCTTTTCGGCCTTTAGATGTGTTTCTTCTGGATGCATTTTATTTAGCTATTTTAAGCTCCCAGTAAATATTCTAAAATATTTTTTTGTAGAATACATAACTTATTAGTTGTTACATTTACATTACAGATGAGTTTTTTATTTTTCAGATATCCAATAATCATGAACAATATCGAGAGTAATGAAACTTCTAACAGAGGTAAGCATTTCATATGAAAGATTAGTTTTTGCTTAATAGTACAAACTGAGGAGAAAATAGTTAGGATGTTTATAAAACAATTTGAAAAATACAGTAAAAGTAATTACTAATTTTTTTATGTGTAGAATTTGATATTTATGCAGAAAGTTCCTGAAGATTTGTACATGCAAGAAGTCTGTCGTTTTGATTTGTTCTCAGATGCAATATTTAAAAAGATGTGCTGCTGAAATATGTCAGTCAGTGAAAGAAAAATACTAAGCCTAATACTAAAATACTTTCTGAGGGAACTGTGAAGTTGACTGTAAACACAGTGGTAACTCATCTGTTCATGGCCATCCACTTATTTGCTGATAAATTAAGGTAAGAAATTGACAGTCTATATCATAATGAGAAAAAAAAATCCTAAATTTACTCATCCTTAAATGGGGAAATAACTAAATTTTAAACTCTGTGTTTTGTAATCAGATTAGATAGACACATTTCTTTTCTCTCCCCCACAACACCACAGTCCTACACAAGACCAAACCAGAAGATTAAAACAAATTAAAAAAAAAACCCAAACCCTCCAAATACACAAAATGTACTAAGCTTAAATCTCTAAGAATCTCAAAAGATGCTAATTGATAGAAGCACAAGTGCTTGAGAGCTAAAAAATGCCCTTTGAAAGTTCTTCCATCAAGTTTCATTGGTCCACACACAAAAAACTCCCCAAAACCAAACCCAAACCCCAACCAAATCAAACTACGTGAGTGATACAGTGTTCCTGGATTCAAATCAATACCATGACTCTATGAAGAATACCAAAGAGTATCAAGTATTTTGAAGAAAATGTGCTTGTTCAGTAATGTGTGTAGTATTCCAACAGTCACAGAACAAAACCAGTAAATTATGAAATACAATAAATTTAAGTCTAGACCTGAAAGATTTATAATTCCAAACATCATTCATTTGGCCAATAAAATAGAAATAGAAATGCACATATAAATATTTATACATACAGGTGCTCGTGGCACACTCTAGATCTACAGAGGTAATGAAGGAACAGAAATGGCTTTGAGAATACACATTAAATACTTCAGTAAGTCCCAGCATGAATACTGGGTTATTCCCCTTGCACCAGCTCTGGAATCTGCTTTATTTTAATTATCCTATGACACAGGAGGATGCTGCACCATGGAAAGGTCAACAATGTCATTTTGCAGGCAGTTTAAGCAGCTTCTATCTGGGAGACAACAGAGTTGTAAAAGCTAAGCAGAGTAAACAGGCTGTACTTTCCAAGTGCTGCTTGTTCTCCAGGGTGTGGGAGGAGATCCAATGTAGCTGATCTACAGGAGCTGTAAGAGAAGAATTCTATACAGCATCCAGCATCTATTTTCCAAGACAGCTATAGCAGGTATAGCCCTTAAGAAACCTGCAGTCAAATAGCTTATTTAATTCAAGATCATAGTCACACAGAAGTGTGTTTTATCACACTATCTATTAAATGTGAGAAGCATAACAATGGAAACTCCTGCTTTCTTCTCTCTCAAGTGCAGGTCCTTTATAGAAAAGTAACCTGCCTTAAGTGGCTTTTACCAGGAAAATATTGACATACTACAATAGCAATTGTAAAAATTGTGATTATATGAGTATACATACTACAACAAATAAATGCATATGCAGCCAAGTCTCCTAATAGATCCATTTGACAAGGCAGTTGAGTACAAGTCATCTGTGCACCGATTTACTTTTTGATGCAAGAGAAGGTGTCATGTGATTGCTTGGTTTTGTATTTCATCATATTTCTCATGTATTTCTTCAGCTTCAAAACAGATTTTGATGTTTTATAAAAGAGTAAGAATTATGACCAGTCCATATTTTGAAAGAAGTGAGATAACAGCAATAGGAGGAACCATTGTTTATTAAGGAATGGAAACCATTATTTTCCCACTGTTATCACAGCCCCTTTCCTGTGTGCCTTGATTTTCCTTTTTGCCTTAGTTTCCAGTCACTAATTGTGATTAAGGCTTTTTGTATTCAAATGATTCCTTGCCAATTCACCTTTGCCTGTCACTTTCTAGCTTAAAGTCTGTCTCAACTGCTTCTCCGTGTTTTCTCTTAATTTTCCTATACTGATACTTCTCCTTTGATCTGTTTTCAAGAAAATCAGATTTTCCATGATTCTTGGCTGACTATTTTCCTATCAAAAACATTTCTGAGAAGACTATGGCAATGTTAGGTAATGTCTCAACTTATCTGCAAGAAGGATTAAGTCCTCAAATACACATTAAAAACAGTGTAGCTCTCAAGCCTTATGCAACTCTGAGTCTCCCAGGAGCAGTATTCTTGTACTTGCAGAGAATTAGAGAGCCATGAGAAGAAGAAAAAACATGTCAGTGAAAAGAGCTTCTGACTATTATTTCTTTAACATCTGCTTTGTAGCCTTACATTCTCAGGGCTCAGGGTTTGCTCAAAATCCTTTTTTCTCATTGTGGTGGGTTGACCTTGGGTGTGTGCAAGGTGCTCTATCCCTAGATCTGCTCCAGGGGGATCTATATAATCTCCCTTTCCTCAGCAGGACAGGGCCTGGGGAGAAAATAAATACAAAAAAAAAATCTCATGGGTCAAGATGAAGGCAGTTTAATAAAGCAAAAACAAAGATTACGGGTGCAGAAGCAAAAAAAAAAAAAAAAAAAAAAAGCATTTAATTTTTTTTT
>VXBI01014845.1:179653-206672 GCA_013397375.1 Toxostoma redivivum
TGTCTTAAGTTTTTTTTTTTTTTTTTTTTTTCACTTTTCCTTCTTGGAGGTGTTGTCCTGACTGCTGTGCTGAGTGGGGAAGAAATTGTGCCAGGTGAGAATCACAGGGAAGGAGGACATCATGCCCAGAGCTTGATCACTGCCTTTACTGACAGAGACTATCTGGAGAAATCTAACATCTACCACCACAGAGTTGTAGCAAATATGACAGCAAATACAATTAATGGTTAGATGAATATTCACATATTCCTAAAATGGTTAAAAAAAAAAAAAAAAAAANGGACTTAGAAATCTGGAGTTTTTGAGCTTTCTGTGCTTCCAGGCACAGACTCCCTGGAAAACACTGCTCTGGATCTGAAACCTTGAAGAAGGCTTGTAAATATTAATAATGAGTTAGAAATCACAAATGTGTAGTAGGTTAGATGTGTGTATTTTACTGGGTGATAGGTTTTAACTTTGAGGTTTTTATAGTATAGTAGTAGATATGGGACAAGATAGAAAATGTTAGGTAGTGTCTTTCTCTTTGTTCACCTTCTTCTTCCATCTTCTTCATGGAACTTAGGTAGTAACCTCTGGTTGGTCAGTCAAATATCACTCTAAAAGTCATGAGAGTCTATTATTAGGTCAAAGGAATAAATAATGTAAGTGTTAAACTTTTATTAGTTTGTTTAGCTTTAAAAAACCTTGAAGCAAGCTCAACTGTAAGCCATTTTTCGTACTTCTAGCAAGGAGCTGGATGTGCTGTCATACTTTCTGTAATTTGTAATAAAATACAATAAACATCCAAACCCAAACACAAGAATTGCCTCAATCGTGTTTCTCTTAATCCTAGCTCTAAAAGAGAACGAACTAAGATAATAACAAACCACTAATAAGTAGTGCAAAGCCCAGCATACACCTCCCCACAGAAAAGTAAAATATACTTGGAAAGGCACAATCTACATGGCTTTAGAGAACAAACATTTCAGTTACATCACATTTTGTCTTTAAATTTGTTTTTACCTCCACACTGCCTAAAAATTAGGAAATAAGGAGAATTTAAACTAGTAAATGATTCACTGATACAAAGACTACTCAAAAGAGAGTGATTTTGCTGATGTCAGATCTGAGCTTGTATTGTTATTTATGAATCACTGGCAAGAGCTGAAAACAAGCAGTTGTTTCAGGTTTTTTCGTTGGGTTTAGGTCAGTTTTATTGGTGTGTTTGAAATCAGTGTACTATCTCACAGACACCACAGGAAATGGAACTCTTAAATATGCAGTTTATTGCCAAAGAATGCTGTTTACACAAGCATCTGCCATGTAATAGAAGAGTCATTATTATCCATGGTTACAACTTCTAAAAAACTTTTAAAACTATCCATAAATTTGTATTGCCTCTGTGCCATTTTAGTAGAGTCTTCTCCAATTAACATGGAACAGCCTGTGATTGAAATGACTATTTATTCCAGTATGAAGTAATTAGGACTGGACTGTAAAATAAACAGAGGTTGTTCAACTTCTGGACCCCTGGGCATGGAGAAGGAAGAGCAAGAAGCTGAGCATTTCTTCCACTCCATTCTTTCAGATGAATGCCTAAGACAATCATAGTCTCTCAGTTCCACTCACCCACACAGAATTTTCCAAAGTTTCCAGGAATTTCCTGTGATTCCTGGAATCCAACAGGTTGTTTTTCCCATCCTCATGTGAGCAGGAGCTCTCCTCCCAGTCTGGCACAACATCTGCCTTCTGGCCATCATGGATTTACTTCCTCTAACAATATAAAGATGTCTGTTGTACCACTTAGTTCAGAAAGGAAATGGATTTATTATTAAAACAAACAAACAAACAAACAAACCAAAACAAGAACAAAACAAAAACAAAAACGAACCAAAAAACCAAAAAAACCCAAAACAAAACAAAATAAAAAAAAAACCAAAACCCCCCTAACAAAAAAAAAAACAAACAAACAAACAAACAAAAAAAAAAACAGAGATCTGCACATAGCTATGCTATTGCTTCTTAGGATACTATTTAAAAAAAAATGTTTGAAAATGCCAAAATTAAATATAAACCAGAAAAGCCATTAACTGCTTTTAACATTGCATTTTTCTTCCTTGGAAAGAGGCAACTAAATTTCTCCTTTGAAAGTAACAGAAACACAACCAATGTTATTGCTGATGGTACCAGAGATTCTTATCTTGTTATTCTCTTTGAAACAGTGTATTTTTGTAAAGGTGATTTTATTTTCTTAGGGTACTGAGGCAAGTTGTAAGAAGGTATTTAGATGCTGTTTCTTTGCCTTGTCACTGTAGTTTCATATTTATCTTTTTCTCTGATATTACTCATATGTGCTTGAACAAGGGGTTTATGATCTAATCTCAGAAAATAAAAATGAATCCCTTCCAGTTTTCTAACCTGTTCTATTGCTGACCCATTTAATATTTTCTGTTAAGGGAAAAGGTATTAAGAACATCTAGACTGAACACCCAAAAGTGTAAGTAAGTTTATAAATTCCGAATATATTCTTCTTTATTGCAAACCCACTGTCATTATTTGATTTTTACATAGTTAATTATTTTTATTCATAATCAACACAAAACACATTTTAATTGGATATATGTTTTTATATATACTTAAATATAGTAAGCTTAGCTAAAAGGTTTCTGTACTGAGATCAGCATATTTAGCTGAAAAAAGAGGCGACAGCTTGAGGTTTTGCTTTTAATAACTGAAACTACTTTTATAAAAGCTCATAAAAGTAACATTTAATCTCTTGCAGTGGCCCAAAAATATTGGAAAGATCACTGCTGCTCTGTAAAATGAAATTTTAGAAGGTCTTCAGAACACTCAGGCTGTTAATTGTGTTAAAGTACATGCAGTAAATGGTTATGGTGTGCTATTTTGTTTTTATTGAAGACTAAGTAGAGTTTAAATTACCCCTTCAGACAGATAGCTTTGTTGTTTTATTATATTTTTATATAAATCTCAGTAATTCTGTTTCTAAGGTGAAGATAAAGAATTTTTTATCTGTTTAGGATGTTACAGAGAAACCAATTCCTGCATATATTTAAATGACAGTAAATGAGGCATTGCAGAATCTCAGCAAAAACTCAAATGCTTGGTGATTTTGAGTACAGCTGAGTGGAAACTCTACTCATGCCCTCTAGTTTTTGAGAGATGAAGATGTGTAAGAAAGGTGGGCACTTGCAAAGGTCCTGGAAGTGGCACTGTGGTTGAGTGAAAAGCAGAACACCTGTGCAAAGGCCCATTTCTCTTCCTGTGTCAGCTCAGCACTTGGTCCCTCACTGATGCTCATGACTGGTGTCTTCCCAGCATGTGGCTCTTCTTAGACAAGTCTCTTTCTGTCCCTTGTCTGGATGGCATTTTCCTGCATTAGCTGACACTGAAGAGTTGCAGTCCAGCCTTCTCTTGCTCAGTGAATCCCTGAAATATAGAGATTAAGAGGCAAGAAACTGTCTCCTTTTGTCCTTAACTAGCTGCTCAGAAGGGAACAAAGATGATAGAAACAGAAAGGTGTCTGTGCTGTATGCAAAGGGGCACCTGAGGTGGAGGGCTGGACTCAGCCTCTTACAAGGTGCTGCCCTCCACCTGTTTGTGTTCATGTAACTGTGCTCCAGGGCTGTCTCAAATATAACTCATAATCAAAAAATATTGATAATATGCTTCCAGCTGGCTAACAAGAGGTCATTCAAGGACATCCTCCTTTCCCAAAGTGATGTCCTCCAGCTGGGAGCACAGTCCCAGGATGCCACCATGTTGTGATCCACAGAGACGTGACCATACCTGAATTAAGGTGCAAACAAGGCCATATCCTGAAGCCAACAATATGGATTTTATGTAACAGGAAGTGTGAGGGAGAGACAGAGAGAGAGAGAGAGAGAGGAAGAAATAGGAAAAGGAGAAAGGAAGCAGAGAGAAAGAGTATCTGTATCCTGACAGCATCTGGTTGGTCCCTTTCTTCTGGTCTTCCTGGAGGGTCCTGTGTAATAGAGCTCAGAGGGTGTTGGGTTTTTCTGGGATATTTCTTCTCTTATCTTATATTTACATATATCTCTGTACACAAGAAACAGGATGGGAATGCTGGAGCAGCTGTCTCAAAGCTTTATTCCATCACAATCACCAGCCTTATTTTACAGAACCAAGCAAGGGAGATGGAACAGCTTCAGCTGCTAACAGCAGCAGATGAAGTTCTCTTTGTGACAAAGTCTTTTAACAACTTTCTAGCCAATAGCATAATATTAAAAGCTGACAAGCATTTGCTTAGGCCAATTAATAAAGCTGCACATACATCTTGCTGTGAACAATACTTGCTTGTAATAGTTTAAAACAATGGATAAAGCTTCATTATTAAGCTTACATATTTCTACTGTCTTGCTTAATATATTTTCCTGAGGCCTATCTCTACACAGCTCACAGCCCTGTTGTTTCTTGTCCTTGTATCTTCAGCATTCTTGCATTTCTCCATCCTGAGATTTGTTTCACACAGCTTTCTGAGTGTTCTATACCTTTTCTATTTCCCACAAGTGGGTTCATACATTCAGCTCTCCATGGGAATGCCCTGCTACCTCCCATGGGAAGCAGGCAGGTTTTACACTGTTTTCTGCAACAGGCTCTGGGTCTGTCTCAACACTTGTGGATCATTCACAGTCCTCTGGTGAAAGTCCTCAGGAATGAGTTGGGGGTGGCTCTTTGGGAGCCTTTGGTGGTTTATGACACATTCTAAGACATGACAGATGCCTCTCATGTGAATGCTCAGGGTGAATGTAACCTTCTGGTGGGAGAGGCAGTTTGTGTAAGGGAGGACTCTGCTTCTTTATTTGGCTTTCAGCCCCTGGTGATGTGTGTTCACCCACTCTGTACCAGAGGTTTTGCCATCACACCATCACAACTCTCTTTTTTCCTCTCAGTTTAGGGGGAGACTTTGTGCAAGCCTAGCCTCAGCAAATTAGTCTGGGGGCTGTGGCCTCCCCCCAAAACCCAGGCAGAGCTGGTTTTCAGCACAGTTGCTCGGTTTGGCTTTCCTTGTGCATACATACTTCTCCCTCAGCCTTATTTATGCATCCCTAGACAAATAGTCACCAAGCATGGGATATGTGAACATGGAAGGTGTCACATGGCTCAAGAAACAGAGAAAGAGGAGAAAGGAAGTGAGCTATTCCTCTTTTCCACAGTAGCAGATGCCTAGCTTCTTTTAAGTTGTAGTTTGATTCAGCCATAACATGAAACAGCACAGCTGACTTTTTCCTTCTTTAGCATCATTAGGCTGCTTTCCACAGAGGAGCTTTAGAGACAGGCTTCCAATATTGTCCTATATTTTAAGCAGGAGTTCATGATAGCTAGCTTTTGCAGGAAGTTTGCAATATTCTAAAAGAAACTAAAGTTCCAGACAAAGCCTGCATCTTGCAATGAATTGCTTGATACTTAAAGACACTTTAAATAAATGTCCCACCAAATCAGCCTCTTTAGTCAGTGTCCCACCGAAACCAGCCTTCCACAAAGCTAAACCATCAGTTTATTTCTAATAGTTTTATAGCTAAACACAAAATGAATTCATTTTTTTTTTCCCTTTAATTCTCTTTTCTTTTACTTATAAAATATTCCAAGGTCTGCCTTGCTGTTATTTCAGGTAAGGTCAAAAAGAAGTGCATGGCTACTTCAAAATCAGAGATTGCATTTGCAGTACTAATCACAAGTGCAATCAAACACAATCACTTAAGTTCTGCAGGTACAAACTAGAGAATTCCATGCTACTTTCCTTGAATATTAGATTAAAAACCGTTTTCATTTTACTTATTTCAACCAGATAAGAGGTAAACCAACCACAGATGAAACAATAAACAATTCTGATAGGTGAATTTTGAACATTTGAAATTTCTGCTTAATTTCTTTTGTTGTGCTTTAGGAATTGAATTTATGGAAAATTTAACAGATCTCAGAAGTATCTATACTGTTTTGTTTCTTTTTTAATCATAACTTTTTTCAGTTTTTATGAACATGGAGACAACTGTATTAGATTGTGAGCTTGTCTACCTCAGCTGGTGCTGTGGATATAACCCTAGGGAATAAATATTAAGTGGATTAAATTTAGCAAACTATTTTTCACAAAGTGACATTGCAAAAAAAACTTCTTTACTGCATAGACCTGAAACTACAGAATCATGCATCTGTAAAAGGTTTTTCTGGATTTTTGTCTGGTTGGTTGGGGTTTCTTATGGCCTGAATTGGAAGGAATCTTAAAGATTATCTTATTCCAATCCCCCTGCTGTGGGCAGCACCTACTGCTAGACCAGGATGCTCAGAGCCTCATCCAACCTGGCCTTGAACACTTCCAGGGATGCCACAGCTTCTCTGGGAAACCTGTGCCAGGTCCTTACCATCCTCACAGCAAAGAATGTTTTCCTAGAATCTAATTAAAATCTATTCTCTGTCAGCTTGAAGCCATTCCTACTTGTCCTGTCACTCCAGACCCTTGTAAATAGTCCCTTTCCAATTTTCTTGCAGGCTGCCTTCAGTTATCTGAAAGCCACAGATAGATCACCCCAAAGCCTATGAAGTGAAAGATTTTGGTTTCAAAAGTATTTCATTGTCAGAAATATATGAACTCTCCTTTATTCAAACAAACAAACTAAAACAACAAAAAACCAACCAAAACAAAAGAAAACCCAAAACTACAAAAAACCAAACACAGACCTAAAAGATGCTAAAATTATTATGTGAAAAATAAAAATATTTCTAAAGGCAGTTCACTGTTATGTTGAGAAATTACCCTTATATTACACAGAGATTTTCAGGGACTGAGAAACATCGGCTTAACTCTCCTCTGCTATTCTTGCTGTAGACATAGCAAGAAGCATCATGAGACAGCTGATGTCCTGTGTGTCTCAGGTATACAAATGTGTGTACAGTTAGCATGGTTACCTTCTTTGAAAGCTAAATTAAGGGTAGGAATCAGGGAAATACAGCATGCAGCTGTATTATGTATACAGTCAGCTAGCACTTTCCTGTTTTTTCTGTCAGCTACAGAATGGTGGAAGGAGTCAGTGTCCATCCCAGGAGATAGGGAGTGTGTCTGTATGTCTGTGTGTCTGAACATATCTGTGGAGCTCTGGAGGGGTTAATTACAGAGAGACACACTTTCCCTCTGTCTGACCACAGTCTGGGAGCATTGTTTGCAAAAGCATATCAATCCTGAAATTGTTTGTGCTGTCCTACAAAAAAACCTACCTTAGAAGCTTCTCCCATGTGTATTTGAATAGCTGATACCTCACAAATGCTGGAGTGAGAGGTTAATATTTTATGTCACCTGCAAACTGAAATTCCAAGCTTACTTGTGGAATTAAAATGGACTTTTCTAGTTCTAACACTTCAGGAAATAATGCATCTTCAGGCTGCAATGATTTGCTAAGTATAGTTCGTTTCTACTGTTGGTTTTGAACCACCTTATTCCCAAATCATGTCAGAAAAAGAAGAGAAAGGGTAACAAAACCAGAAAGCAATCATAATACAATTATCTTAAGGTCTGATCTCAAGACTTTCTGACATAAAAAATAAATGTTTGAAGCCAAAAATGTCCTCCTCACTGGGTAGGAAAAATAAAATCCATTTATTGTAGTTTGTAGGATATTAGATCAAGAAAAATAATAGCTTTGTGTTTTCTCAGTACTTTTTGTCATTATAAAAGTAGTAAATACAGCATGAACTGGTCATTTACACCCAAGAATTTTTTCCATTTCCACACTAATGAAATAAAATAGAAATGAAAGCACTTTCTATTGAAAACAACCTCTGAGCCTCTGCCTGAAAAGCTGTGGGTCCTGCAGGCTGGCTGGCAGTGTCTGGGGCAAGCAGGCAGGGCTGCATCCCCCTGAGAGGAGCAAGAAACCCCTCAGCATTCCTCTCTCCCAGGCAGCTGGGCACATGGGGACCAGGTGGGGCTGGTGCCTTGTTTGCTGGCAAGCAGTGAGATTTCATCCTGGCTCAGCACAAGAACCTAATAAGGCAATTTATAGCTTGTCATTTTTCATTGCTTTTAGTAGTATCTTCCAAAAACAAAGTGGCATTTCTTGTTTATCTCTGTATTAGACAGGTAAATTAAGCAATATTGCTTTCTCCTGGCATGGGGGGATGTGCTGCTTTACAAACATTAATGGTATGAAAAATGTCTCTAAATAAGGACTGAAAAATGTTACCTAGACATGGAATTCTTCTTCTTCATCTGTCTTTTTCCCTCACTGTTAAGGTAGTTTCAGAGTGGCCCAAGCAGCTTCCAAATTTTTGTCAAATTCATTGACTAATTAGCATGAATCACAGAATCATTAAGGTTGGAAAAAACCTCCATGTTCATTAAGTCCAACATTAGATCACCATTGTCAACTATACCATGGAAATAAATGCCACATCCAGTTATTTCTTGAACATTTCCAGGGATGGGGACTCCACCACCTCCCTGGGCAGCTCATCCAAATTCTGATAACATTTTCTGTGGAGAAATCACTCCTGGTGTCCAACCTGAACCCTGGTGCAGCTTGAGGCCACGTCCTCTTGTCCTGCTGCTGGTAGCCTGGGAGAAGAGGCTGATCCCCACCTGGCTACAACCCCCTTTCAGGGAGCTGTAGAAAGGTGAGGACAATGTGAAAACAAAGAGCTTTCATGCTGAAATTTTCTGCTTCATATGCTACTGACGTCTGAAACAAAAGAATTCATAATAACAAAAAAAAAGAAAGAGGATGAAATGGATAATTTTCTTTGGCATGACATTTTTTTTGTGGGTTCTTAAATGATCATACTGACAAATTAAAGAAATAATTTCATATTAATAACCAGCTACCCTCCCACTCCAAAATATTCTGTTGTGAGAATGAACAGCATATAGAGAGATCACCCACACCCTGGTGCATCCCATCAGAAGGCCATGACAGATGCACTGTTCGAGATGTGCAGGCACTTTAGGTTTTCTGTCTGCTGCTCCTGCCCTGACACAGCTGTGAAATCTAATGGTGCAGGGGAATTTGCCAGCATGGCTTCCACACAGCACTGAATTTCACCTGAAAATGAATGCTTTCAGGTCATCACAGTAAGGGAAATGTTTTGAAGAAACCAGCCTTCACTAGGATCCCTGAGGGGAGATAGGCATCTCAAGTAGCATTTCACCATAAGAACATGATTTCATATTCTCCCCAGAGGGTCCATCTCTTTCTGTAAGCTATAAAAGAAAGCCAGGGAGGCTATTATGTTTAAGCTGCAGGTAACACTTATAATTTCTCAAAGTTTTCTCTTTTACCACCTGGAAAGTATATTTATACACCATAAATATTTAAAAAAAAGTTCATAATTTTCAATTCAATATTTTTAAAAAAAACCTCAAAACTCAAGAAGCAATTCTATCCACTGTGGAGACTTACCCTAAGTAAAGATCAGAAGTGTCCTTTTCCAAGTACAATATATTCATGAGAAGTGAGAGACTGTGCATGTGGAATAATATGATACGTAATTATTTTCTTTACCTTCTAGCTTGCATCCTGTCCCCCTTTTTATCATCATTTCTGAGGTTTGTTCTGGCTGGAAGTGTGGCTGTGTGTCCATCTGCTGTATGACAGGACTCCATCACAGCCCTTCATAACCTTGACAAGAAATGGGCACAGGAACACAATAAATCTCAAGGCAGAACTTTGTTCTTGAAGATCCAGGCATAGAGTGAATTCTATTAATCACTGAAGGTCCAAATTCTCTGTTGTCCCACCACAGTTTGTTTGAACCAGGATGGAGGGGTGGCACTTTAGGACTGCTTCAAAGTTCACACTCAGTTGTCTGCACGCTGCTGGCTCTGATCTCAGCAATCCTAGCACGGCAGAGGTGGAAGGAAACTTTGGAAGAAGATTACTCCCTTTTTGGCACAGGAGACCTGGCAGCAGCACTCATGACATCAGTTGCTGCCCTTTCAGAGCCAGGCAGATGGCATGTGGATCCCTTTACTTCACACTTGGATCTGATAAGAGCTCCAAGCCCAAGAAAAGAAAGCTCTGCTGATCATTGTGCTGCATTTACATAGGTTTTAGGTTTGTATTTCATTTTCAAACAAAATTGGTGACAAAGATGCTTTTGAGAAAGGCACAAGCAGGACAGTGTTGTGCGTGCATTAGCCCAAAGAGATCTTGATTAATGTCAACGAGTCTGACTTGGTTCTGTTCCAGCTCACATTGAGCAAGGCAGAATATTGCTTAATCCAAGGCTAAATTTAAAGATACCTGTGCCTTCAGCAGTGATTATGGCTGATTTGTGTCTGTCACTTAATGCATAGGAATAATGAAAAATGGCACCTGTGTCTGTCTCTACATCAGATCATTTGCTAAGGTCAGGTTCTTTTCAGTGGTCATTACCTAATTTGAGACAGAAAGGACAAAGGTAGTGTGTGTCTTCAATCTGCAATTTCTTATTCTTAACCTACCAGCTCAGTGAAGCTTTAATTAGAGACAAGGCTATGCAAATTTCTCATCCTTATTTTCTTGCGTGACCTACAGCTATGTTCCTGAAATGAATGTTTGTACTGGATTCATTGCTGCAGCTCTCAGCACTTCTTACAGCTATCTCCTGGTGACAATGCAGCATTCAATCAGTTCCATGACCCTCTGCTGCTCTAATGACAGGCAGATGTCCCCTTGACTCTCTTAATTCCTTGGACCAGCTCCATCTGCCTCACAAAGCAACCTACACAAGCATCAACATGAACCCCACAAGGGGTCCGTGTTTTTCCATATCCCCAGACATTTTTCTTTTTCTGAAATACATAGAAAAGGGCAGTCACCAAGCCATGAACACACTTGTATTTCTAAGTTTGACATAAGGCTGTATATGTAGTGCCAGAGACATTAAAAAGAATTTTCCTGTTTCTTTCTTTTAGCACATTTTAACAACACTAATCTCGTAAGGGACGCTATATAGCAAACAATAAAAGAATCATAAGATATATTTTTTTCTAAACAGGCATAGCTCTTGGTAGACAAATATATACATCTCATCAGGCATTGTTTCCTGTTAATGCAGGCTTTTTTTCTTAGTATTACTCCTCTGTATTTTTCTTCAGTATTGTCATTAGACAGCTTTTGAAAAAAAATATACTAGATAAAGATTGCTGCTCTGGTGTTTTACAACATCCTATGTAAATGTCAAAGTAATTTTTCTCCTTAAGGAGTTTTACTGAACTCTAAAATATAAACCTCTAAGCTTTAGTATGGAACTAGTAAAGTAACAGTGAATAGAATATAACTATCTTATAAAGTCCCAGAAGAAAAAAATACCAACCTTCCTGCATTTTTAAGCTAATATTTTATCATAATTAATAGTAAATATATTACTTACCTTTTCTGGCCTGAGTTTGTAGTGTTCTTATTGCTAGCTTTTTAGATAGAGTGCAGAAATTTCCATTTGTATTGAAGTGAAACTATCATGGCATCTTACTTCAGCATCCTGTTTAGAAATTGCTTACTGAAAATACAAAGAAAAAATACATCTTGCTGTTTTCCCCATTACCTATCCAAATATGTTTTTTGCATAGTGACAAGTGCTTTTAGGTGAAAACATCACAGCACAAGTCAAAAGCTCATTTTTTTTTCACTTGTTAATACTAGTAACATGATGATTTTTATTATCTGTTTTTATTTAGAAGAAGTGCCTAAAATTAAGTAGGCATTCAGTGATGGTGACAGTCATAAACCACAAAAAGCTCGTCTTCTTCTTGATTTGCTTTATGTTCTGTGATCTGAACTACTCTTCCTGAGGTAGCTCTGAATTTCACAATGTACTCCTATAGAGCTGTGGCTTCCTATCTGAAATTTGCTATTGTCTCTGCCAACTACCTTGGCCCGTTCTCTGCACACCACCCCCATCTAATAACAATTCAACAAAAATAAATAACACCTACTGCAGTACTAGTCACAAAAAAACTGTACATTCATGGCATAGATTCAGAATCAGACCCTGATGATATCTATGGGAAAAGTCTCTTTCAATTGTGATTCTGTTTGCTCATTTTTGTGGGATTTTTTTTTTTTTTTATTTTATCAAACATACATAGTGAGAAATTTTATTTTATAATTATAAAGCATTAACAAAAACTGACATCAACAGCAGCTGTTCTGCATTTTGGTCATCTGCCACTCATCCTGATTTCTTCTGTCACATTTCAGCAGGTGAAATCATGGAGAGTTTTGTGAGGATCGTGAGGACTGAGTATGCTAATGCACAGAAGAGAGAAAACATTCAGGAACATGTTCACCTTAGATGCTATTTCAGGAATGAAAATAAGGAAGGCCTAACATTTTCTTGCAGAAGTCATAGAAAAATTGCACTGCTGCACATAGCATAAGAAGATAATTTCTCCACCAAACTAATTAGAAAAAAAAAATAATAAGTGGAACTACTATCAGAGTTGCTCAGGAAATGCTATTTGCATTTAAACATTAAAAATTCTGAAAAGTTTATTTATATTATGTAATTTAAAGGGTTGTTTACTTTCTGAAAAAAATGTTCAAGTCCTTGACTATATTGATGATTTTTTAAAAGCCAAATTTTGTTTTTAAAATTAATGAAGAACACTTTGCAAATACTAATTTGCACTTAGATTTAATTTGGATGTAAACAGTGGTTAGGAAATACATATAAAAGTTTTGAGCGGGCATACATAAAGGATATGAGGTAGCTTCTAAAAAAAAAAAAAAACCCAAGAAAACCAAAAGGATGTAATACTCTCATGTTCTTCATTGGTAGTTTTTCCTTGTTAATAAAAGAGGATAGCTTGCTCCAGATGCATGGAGGCAAGAGGGATAGAGCCCTTCATGTGCATGTTGCTGAAAGACTTAGAGGGTTTTTGCTGCCTACATTTTGTCATGTCAGTCTCCTTTGTTACAGGGAAGACTTTCATAGCCACTAATCTCCTTCTTGCATCTGAAATAGGGTCTTTACTAGCAAACATGAATAGGGGTTAGCAGTGCCCTGGCAGCCAGTCCTGTCCTGGGGGGCATCATCAGGCACAGCATCACCCATGGGGACAGGGAGGGGATTGTCCCACTCTGGGCTGGGCTGGGTCAGCATCACCTCCAGGGCTGGGGGCAATTTTGGCTGTCACAATGTAGAAAAATGTATAAAGATATTAGAGATCATTCAAAGGAGGGTCACAAGGATGGTGAAAGGTTTGTGGGGGATAAGCAGAGTGAGGAGTGGCTGAGGTCACTTTTTCTGTTCAGCCTGGAGCAGAGGAGACTGAGGGGAGACCTCACTGCAGTTACAGTATCCTTGTGAGGGGCAGGGGAGGTGCAGGCACTGATCTCTGATCTGTGGTGACAGGGAGAGAACTGAGGGAATGGCCTGCCGCTGTGTCAGCAGAGGTTTAGGTTGGATATTAGGGAAAGGTTTTCTCCCAGAGGGTGGCTGGGTACTGGAACAGCTCCCCAGGACAGTGGCCACAGCACCAAACCTGACAGAGCTCAAGGAGCATTTGGACAATGATCTCAAGCACATGATTGTTGGGATTGTTGGGGTGTCCTGTGCAGGGCCAGGGTTTGGGACTCTTTTATATCCCTTTATCTGTCAGTATCCATGTGCCACCATTCCAAATGTCCACAAACAGGACAAACTTACACGACCACAAAGCCACAGTTATGCTACAATGCCCTATTGGACCTTCTCCTTCCATTAGGTAGTACCTGAAAACTCAAAGTAGATGTGAAGGTTTGAGTCTACTCTCATGTGTCCTGGCTTGATCCATAGCATGGGAAATCTCTAAGGCTTACTTAGAAAAGGGGTTGGAATGACTCAGTACCTGATCCTCAAAGAATGTACAATTACTAAGTTATGAAACCTGCTTTCACAGTAGTGAACTGAACACAATTTCCACTGACAAGTTAAATATGTTTTAGTTTGTGTTAGGAAATGGAAAGCAGATTTCAAGAGTGGTTCTTGCTTCCTACACCAACAGATTCTATTGGGTGTGGTCAGTGAATCACACATGTGACCAATGATTCTGGGATGAATCACCTCCCTGGGTTTTCCAAGGTTGTGGTGCATCATTCTGGGGTTCTGGTATTTTATTTTTGAAATTTTTCTCTAAAACTAATCCTTGGTTTTGAAGCTAGAATAATTATTTTATTATACAGTAGTAGAGTATTTGTGAAGGATTGAAATAATTAGTTCTCAACTAGCAAATTTAAGATAATCATATAGTTGTAACTCATTAATAGTTTAAAGCAATGCTAGGTATCCATTTACTGCTAAGAAGGAACAAAAGTGATTTCCTCTTCTGGAAAGGACCTGACTTTGTTTTATTTTCCTGTTAAAGTCTTGGTGTTTATGTAATTTCAAAATATTTCACATCTTTTTAGTATATTTCATCACAAGTACTTTGTGAAAAAAGCCCAAACACAAAATAACCCCCAAACTATACATGTTAATACTCCTGAAAATTGTGTATAATATCAAGAAAAAACAAATAAGCAAACAAACAAAACCTAAAATCCCCCAAACCTCCTAGTTTTATATGTTTGAACTTGAGGTCAAAAGTAGTGAACAGATTAGAAGAGGAAAAGTGAAGGGCTTTTCAGCAGTTCTAACACACACTGGAGAGGATTGCCTATATAGTAAAATGCCCAACAAGTTTAACATATTTCTCCCATGCCATTAAGAAAATGTCATTAAAAGTTTGACACAAAATCGGTCAGCTGCTAACTAATATTGAATTCAAATAACATAATTTTCTTCAACTTTCATTATAGATGGTTGGGAGCTCCTAATTATAATGGAAAGAACTGACATAAAATAAATACTTTTTCTCAATTTGATAAATTAAGAAATACGCTAGGACATATCACTGTGAAAATTCAGGAAAAAGATGTCCATTTCAAAAATTTTATCATCCCTACACATTCATTTTTCTCATGGTATTTATTGTTGCTGGAGACCTTAGTTTATGTTGTCTATGGCAAAATGACAATCACTCTGCATTGCCTTGAGAGAATAATTTGTGGAACTAGTTGTTTATCCTTTTTTATTGGTGCATCATTGACTGATGTCTTTCTTCACTTTTAGTTTCCTTCTGTGATGTAAGAGGGCATGACACTTTCAACTTGATAAAATGTAGTGAATGAATGGTCACAGAAGCATTTATAGTGTTAGACTCTTGATAAGGCCCAGGTAAAAGGTGTAGCACACATGACAGCTGCTAGCATATGCTGTCTGAAACAGAAACCTCTAGACTTCTTAAGCTGCTCCCTGTTTCTCCTCATTCTTCCCATTCTAGTTGCAATGCTCTAGTAAAACTGTGCAATGCACTGTTAAGTGTTTCACCAGAAAAAATGGTTGAGTGTGTTTGGCACTGCAGCATCACTACTCAGAAAGGACTGGTCACAGCCTGTTCTGAAGAAGGTGAGCAAACAACTTAACCACCAAAGGGAAGTGAAGACCTCCTCAGGGAAGCGTATTTCCATGAGAAAAAGACAAAGGCAGCTACCATTTAAAGAGGAACTTACTTTCTGAAATCATGGCAAAGGCTCAGGTAGTGCTACGGAGTTAATTTTTCTTTTGGAAAAGCTTTGTGCAAGGTCAAGGAGAGGCATTTTGTGATAACATCTGGCTGTTCTGTTCATTTCCAGTCTGAGGGCAGGCAGGTGCTCCATGGCTTTGGGCCAGTTGACATTGTCCACACATCTGTGACTTCTCCAGCCTGCAGTGGGAAGTGGAGCCAAAGGCCAGGGTGCACTGTTAGCCTGGCAAGGGCAGCATTTGCTGATACTAAAGCACATTCTAAGACCTAGTGGCCAAAGGGTCATTCAGAGACTTGGAGCATTTTTTTTTTTTTTTTTTTCAGTATGGTGGAAGGGAGAGGTTTTACCAGAGAAGAGAGTTTCTCCTGTCTGCCAGGAAAAAATGTATTTACTGCAAATTATAATAGCAGACATTGTAAATTATCAAAACTAGGAAAGAGCTCCCCACAAGAGTAGCAATTGCAGTGTAGAACAAAGGCAGATGCTATTTGAGAAAACAGATGCCAACTAAAAAATCATTAATAAGAAGCAGTTTTTCTTCTCTAACTTGCCCTTCAGCTTGAGCAATATCTAACACTGTATTGTTTTCAGCTAGATCACTTGTGAAATAAAGAGCAATTTATGTAATTCATCCTTTATTGACATAGATTGTGTAATCAGCAGACCTATATTAAGAAATCGTTTTCAACATTGCATTTATGCATAAATAAAATTAGACCAACTAAAACAAAGATAAGCAAATAAAAATTAATTAATTCTGTCACTGAAATGACAAAATAGACAACCTTCTTGGTAAAATTGCAGCCGTAGGTGATGTTTTAATAGAATTAAAGGACAATTTGACAAAATTATTTTGCTTTGTCTCAAGAAAAAAAAAAAACAGCTAACACATTCTCACTTCCATTTGCCACTGCATATCTAGAGGCTGTCTTAAAAAAAAGTGAGAGAAAAATGAATAACACTTCTAATTGTTTTATTTTGTAGAGTTGGGAAGGGAGAGTTTTTCCAAATTAAAAAGATAGATACATATTTCTGGCATTTATGTCTAGAGTGAAAAACATAATTTTTTCCTCAAAATAAAATGCCATTTGATGCAATGAAAGTTATGTTTATTAGATATAATATCAGAGTTTAAAAAATACAGAGCACCTTTTTCTTACAGATTGAAAAATAAGTTTTGCACAAGTGTGCTTTCTGTCTCTGAAATACAAGTGTGTGAAAATGAGGAAAAGCACTGAAGAAGGAAAAGCACTGAAGAAGAAAAAGCACTCTCTGAGCAACTATTATCTATAGATATAAAAATAAGAAATGTCTTATAATCTGTTTGAGTGTTTGGGAAACATTTTCTTGTGATTAAATTTAATCTAAGCAAAAAGAAAACATTAAAAAGTGTCTGCAGGCTTTTTTATCTCTCTAAATCTACTTTGCACACTAATAGGCACACAACTATACCCTTTCCTAATGTGTATTCTGGTTTGGATATGCTTCTTTGTTCAATAAAGCTAAACATCACTTCATATTAGTTTCAATTGGTGAATACAAATATTATGGTTGAGTGCCTGTGCTTCTAGAAACAGGGTAGTGTGACCAATCATTGCAGTTCCTGTTTCTGGCATATTTCAACTCTCATATGTCAACTCTGTAAATCTTAGAACAGTTTCTTTTCTCTTCTTTTTCCTCTATAAAGTAAGAATATAATTGCCGTTTTTATTCCCTGCTCCATAATAACTGTCATTGGATAATGGAAGAATCAATCAAACATCTTTTTTTCATGTCCCTGCAGCAACAGAACTTTATTATTTTTTACTTCACTGACACTGAGAAGCCTGAATCAATATTGACAAAACATCTAATCGTTTTGAAAAGTTTGGCTGTGATGTTTTGCTCAACTTAACCATTTCACATCTGCCAGGAATGCAGAGTAAAGTCCCAGTTTTGCTTTCAGACATGAGAGTCCCTAATGCAAGAATTGTAGGAATTGAAGTCTCCTTATATGACTCCTGAAATGATGGTTCTTTTGATAATTTCTTTATCTAGGACTGGCACAAAATATTAATTGTCAAAACTCCAGGCAGGTCTGGTTTTTATGAAACAAGTGACAAAACTAGAGGAGCATTACACATTCAGCAGTCTTGTAAAGAGCAATGTCTCAGTTTACATATGCACTTGCAGAGGGACTCAAGTTTCAGTATATATTTTCAGTTTATTTTGTGAAGATTCCAAATATTTCCTAAATCACTGATGATTCTCATTAATATACATATTTTGGAAGTCTGTAACATTTTGATATCTATTACTACATCCTTATTTTTTTTCCCACAAACTCCAAAAGTTGATAACATCAGTCAAAAAAAAACCCAAAAAAAAAAAGATAATCTTTCCCTCATTTAGGACTGTCTAAACAACAGATCTCCTCCAAACAGGATGGCATATTATTTCAGATATGGGCAAATGTGTACTTTGTGAATTAGCATTCAAGGGACAGCACAAATATTTCCCTACAAAAACATCCTTTCTCCTTTTACTAAGCAGAGAGTCCCCAGGGTCCTTTCTTTTAGCTGAAGTATAGATCAAGAGCTGGTCTCATATCATGGATGCCAACCAAGTTTCATGTAGCATTCAGTTCTCTAGAACAACTCCCAAGGGTTTTGAAGGGCTACTCCTAAACCTGTCAAACCTTTGCATTTCTGGCAGAGGTGTTCTGAATCCATCCTGCTTCAGTCTCAAAGGCTAAATAAAGTAGTTTCTGTGAAGCCAGAATTCACTTATTAAAATTAATGCTACAAAGACAGCTTAGTAACCTGTGTTTTATGTTTTAGATTGGGCAGCACAAGAATATGCTTTTAAGCATTCTTTAAATTGCTCTCTTGGGTTGTTTTGACTGCTTTGTAGCATACTTGTTCTTGGTTGAGGTTATTTCATCCACTGCTCCTCAATTTTCTCTGCTGGTTGTTATCAAACTTATATTTTTTAAATTAATATAAAGGTGCATAATTTCACTTGCTTAAAATAGAGTTACATACACTATGAGTTAATAAAAGCTATTTTCCCCCTTATCTTGTATGTCCTAAACCAGTAGGAAAATAAGACCAATAGTGACTAAAATTGTAGTGATATCTGTCATAGTTTAAAAATACATGAAAGTATTGACAAGCAAGACTTTATTCAGAAGTAGCAAATTTTACTCTGTAAGCCACAGCAACATTTATGCCACTCCTTTACTGCATTATGATTACAGTATTTAGACATTACTAAATAATATTTTTAAGCCCTAGGATAATTTCATACAGATGCCTTGCAGGGAACATTTTGCTTTTTCCTTACCACTGAGATAATGGAGCTCATGTAGATGCTTGTGCTGCCTACATGCATATAGTTTATCTAGCAAATTTACAAAATCTTATAAGTCACTGTTTTTCTAAACATTGTTCAATATATGACAAAGACTGATGGCTTAAAATATTTGATTTGATTCTTGCATTTACATAGGCATTCTGAGCATCAATATGTAGAAAAGCAAGCTGGAGAGTTAGACAGCACTGTGCTTGAGAGTTGTATTTTAGAGTTGCAAAATTTTTCCTCAACAAGTTTTTCCGTGATAAAGTCAACCAGCTCATGTTACAAGTAAAGCATTTAAAGTCAAAGTGGGTCTCAGGAGGGTCACATGGCATTAGATAAGTAACTTAGGAAGTTCTGCTCTAGCTTTCCATCTTCAGAAGGAAGGAAGGGATAAAATTTCTTCCATCCTTGTCTGTATTCTAGGGTAGAGAATGTATTTGATTAATACTTGCAGGGAAAAATCCACCAGATTTTGTTCTTGGCTGTATCCCACCAAGGCTGCAATCTTTTAATTACTACTCAAGGGAAAACAAAAAGTATAAAGCCAGTCATTTTTCAAAATAACAAGTTAAAAATGCTGTTGCAAACACTAGTTGAAAATATGCTGCAATTTGCACTAATGTTTCTGTCTGAAAGGTCAGTCATTAGAAAGGAAACTCTTGAAAAGCATAGCAAACCATGCAATTCACAAGTAATTAACAGTAACAGTGATGTAGATAGGACTCCCTATAATAAATACAGCTATAATGTGAAAAAGAGTTTTGAAAGACAATAAAAAAGATTAAACCAAACAGGGATATAAATAAAGAGCATGTAAAAAGAGATACCACAATTAACAGATTTTGATGCCATTATGTTTATGTGTCTGAAAACATAAATTCTTTCATAAATGGAGGAAGTAGCGTGATTTAAGCACTTCTGAAGCAGAAAACTCATTTAGCTATTTTATGAGGTAAAGACACTTACTGTAAATCATTTCCACACTTGTAGGAGGGCAATATAAATTGCCTTGATAAGATACGACTGATTTAAAATACACTTCTTGAATAGCACTGGCTGAATATAAAGCACCTTATAACTGGATGTGCTCTGAATTCTGAAAGTGGGAGTTCATCAACGTGTACAAGTGCTTGAAAACTTTTTATTGGTGAGTCCAAAGAGAGACAAAAAGTGGAGGATGCTTCTAGAACCTCTTTCACAAAACTGCAGAAAGTAGTTTCAAATAAACCTAAAATAATTAAAAAAAAGTTCTTCAGTAGAGTGTCTTAATGTATTGTACCTCTTTTCAGCATATATGTATCCAAAACAGACAGCAGTAAATTATAAATGTACTAATTAGGACAGCTTGCTCAGAACCTGAATCTAAAAATACTGTGGAAATTGAACAAACCACGTCATGTATTTTGTACCTCTGTGATGGCAACGTCATTCATAAATGTGTCAGATAAGCATGAGAACAATGTGACCCCCAAAAGAGCAAACAAGGATGGGGGCTGTGGCACAAATGAGTATCCAAGGAACCAAAAGCTGCAAGATAGAGAATATAAGCATGAAGGGTGAATGGACAGGAAATGCTGCTGAAAGCAGAGAATGTCTGTCATCAAAAAATAATAGAAGGTACAGGGAGCAGATGGCATTTCTTTTGAAAGTATTAAACTCTAGATATCAGCGAGGAAACTCGGGGAAGACAATCCCTCCTAAGTTTCAACTTCTCCCACCAAGGAGCTTTCAAGCAAAGTCAAAACTGGCAGAGAACCACCAAGGACCCCAGCCACCAGTGATGACAGTATGGCATAACAGTGGTGTGTCCTCACTGCTAATTTAAAGGTTAACTGCTAAAGGCAAAAAAAATTTGTTCAGATCATAATGATGACTAAGAACATAGAGTGACAAGTAGCAAGAAAAATGTTGATGAAAAATTAATTTCCTAACATTTTACAGTTTAAAATACAGTTTTGCCAGTCTTCAAAGCATTCCCATGACCAAAATTTCAAATTCTCTAGTACATATGTGTGTATATATATGTATATACAAACAGAGATAAAACACATGAAAATAAATCTCTCTCTCATCCAGGAACAATTTCATTTTTAACTGTTTTTAGTTTTTTGATTTTGCTTTTGTGGGTTTGGGGTTCTTTTTCCCTTTCATGGGATCCATATCTCTGATAACATCTGTCAGAGTTAAATATTTGTTGCTCTTTTTAGATGACGTATAGCAATCCGAAGGGTAAGTGGGATCTGATAGGAAATAAAGATTGTTTATACCTCAAAGCAGAATTACCTTTCAGCCACTCTCTTGATTGACAACTGTGTTTGGTTTTGTACTCTGATGCTTGAATCTTACCCTCAGTCACAGCTACAAAATTCATGTACTTTAACTGACTTTGGTAGAACTATATTTATTTATCTCATCTAAAATACTGGCTTATTTTTTCTGATAAGAACAATAGGCTATTCTGTTAGAGTTCTAAACACTCCTTATCAGTCTTCACTATAGAAATCATTTCAGATATGGACCCTTAAGCAGTAGTGGAATATTGAAGCTTCAACAACTCTCAGAAAAACAGGTTTATTAGCTAAACTATCATATAAGTATAGAAATGACATTCCAGTTCATTGTATAGTAATGAAGGTAATAGAATAAAACTGCTGAAGAAAACAGTAAGACTAGATTTAATGAAATGTCTAACAGCAGAAAGGGAGGAAATAGATCAGAGACCTTTTAAAAATATTATGTAAAAGATTTTTGCTATACCTTTGTATGGATTTTACTTGCTGAAAGGACACTGGCCTTATTAAACAGTTATTATTTATAGTATGTCTGCTCTCAAATAAACAAATATGATTGTTCTCATTTTACAGAATGGAAGGTATGTATCCAAGGGGGAAAGTTATATTTCAAGAGAAAGTTAATGTATTCTTAAATGATAAAAAAAAAGAAGAGCCCAATAGCTAAGAACTCTGAGCAGATTTTCTCCCCTTTCCAAGTGATTTAAATACCTGTCCATCCCCAGCTACCCTCTTCACAGAGCAATGGCTCTTTATAATTAGGTGAGATTTTTCAAGCCTGTTGGTGTCTATTTCTGCAGGTTTCACAGGAGGCCTGAGTGTGCCACACACAGAATCAGCAGCTATTTCTCCACTGCAAGATTTACAGAGCATGAGAAGATACTATGTGTGCTATATCCTCCTCCTGATCAAATGTGATGTGACGCTGCAAAGCTTCTCCTCTATTCTCCTGTCAGATCTGCTTTGGGATACTGCTGGAAATGAGAAAGCACAGACCTGGATAAATATGAGGTAATAGCCAAGAATATTCAAAAAACTTGTTCAGAAAGTGTGGTTTGGATTAGGTTTGAATTTCTGGAATGAGAAATCGACTTGTATTATGTTGTATGTTTAATTTGGAATGAACCCTGAATAGCAAAGTGATGAGAGCACTTCAAATGCTACAAAACAGTAGTATTACAAAACATTACTATACTTTAATTAAAAAAAAGGATGAGATAGATCCAGGTTTTGTTTTGGTGTAAACTCACTGTGAAATATTGCTTGTATTTGACACTAGTGTAAACTGATTAATACATTCTGGATAGCCATTTTATGGAAAAAATATGTGTTATTGAAAACATAGGATGTTCCTCCTAACTAATAAATTAAAAATTACAGCATTTATATCGGAAAAAATTTCGAACAATAATTTTAAAAGTTCATAGGTAAAAATGACAAAATTCATTTTGTCAAGGACCAGCTATGAAAGAACAAACACCTATTATCAATGGAGTCCTGAACAATTTTACTTTGCTTTTATTATACAACAATCCCTGAATTTTGAGACATATTATTTACTGCAACAGATAACCTCAAACTTAAAATAAGTATTTAATAACTTTAGAAAAGTAACATTCATATGTACAAACCACATACAAAATAATTCTGTGTTATGTGCTTTATGTTGAGAATTTCATTTCTCAATGTTGTTTTTCAAATTCCCCCCTGGACCATCTGCTTTTGATCGTTTTGCTCGATGTCTCATGAGAAAATCAACTACACATTATGCCCTATGCAAAATAAACTGATCTGTTCTAGTGAACTCTTCACAAAAATCTCCTGGAAAACTTATTGAAAATAGAGCCATTCATTAAGTTAAAATGAGAAATATCTGGATATACCTGTTTATAGAAGTCTGCAGGTCATCTGGTTCAGCTTGTATCTGATTTGTATTAGTTTTTTTGACTGCTTATGACAAGAACACATTTTCTTTTTGTATAAGACCAAGCACTTTACAAAAACAAACTCAAAGATTGCTTTGAAATCCTTGCTTTGGAAGAAGCAAGCGAATGCCACCAATAAATATACATCTTATCATTGGATTATATTCAGATTATTAGTACTGGTTGAGACAGAAGATAAAACAGGAAAATAATTTGAATAGCATTTCTTATCATGGCTTGCTGAAATTATTTTTTCTTGCAACTTAAAAGACCCTTGCACTTCTGGATGTGGCAACAAGGAATTAAGAATCTCTTCCAATTTCTTCAGAGGCATGAATGTGAAATCATCCTACAAAGAAATAACTTGCTTTACTAGGCTTGTTTGATTTTGTTTTGGTTTGTTGATTAGTTTTTGATTTTTTTCCAAATTTGATAAAATTTCATCTTCTCCAAGATTTTCTTTGAGCTTTTATAAAAGAAATTAACTTTAAAATATATTGAAAAATCTATGCAACAATCATTTCAGGATGTTTTCCTTGAAAATTGATTTTTAAATATGAGTCAAAATTCCAAATCAAAATATCAGCCTCAGATTGATTAACCTGAATATATATATTCTAGAGCATGAGGTATCTGAAATCTAAAATTCTCCATTTAGAAATCAAGTGGGGGAATGAACTAAATTAACCATCTCTCTTCACTCAGTTTCCTGCATGGAACTGGCAGAATAAATGAATCAGCATAGCTGCATCTTATAAAAAAATAAAAATAAAAGTGAAATTAGGTGAAATTAATAAAAGCAAATCCTTTCTCAGTGGTCTTGAAAGCCAGAACACAGGATATAGACAACTAATACAATTTTTTTTTTTTAAATTATGATATCATAAGTATACATTCATCAGCATAAAAGACTCAAAGGTAAATTTTTCCTATTTGTTTGATGGCAGATTTGGTAATTGTATAGTCTATCTACTTTCAAAAATTATTACTTGGGGTAAAGATTTTGAAACTTATGGATTTTCATAACATTTTCTCTAGTCTATGGCATGTCTTACTTTAGCTTGTCTTTTTGATTGTATTTTTGATCATGCAATGTGTACTGAGTGGAATTTCAATGAATCTTCTTTATTTGAATCACTTCTATTTCAATTACCATTTTTCAATACCTGATGCCTAGTTATGAATCTTGATTTATTCAATAAATTCTCAAAGAGTTTATAAACAGAAACACAATGTGACAGCTGATTTTTTTAAGGGTCTATATTTAATGACTTTTTAGTTGAACTATCTTTAAATCTTTTTAGTATATGATAAGGAATAAATCTTCACTGGTCAAAGTATCTCTCCTATATTAAAAATAATGCAAATGAGAAGATAGTTGTTTTTTAACTCCATTGAGAATGGGGAAGAGCATATCCTGGTTCATGAGGCAAAAGAGCAACATAAAGTAAAAGCTGCAGAACCTGGTGAGAGCAAAAAATAAAGAACTAAATAACAAGAGAGCAGATCACAGACTTCTTGGATAACAACCTTAAATTTCAAATCTGTGATTGAATTTAATTTTTTAATGCCTGTTTTGATGCAAACTTTGATGATTCATATTTTATTGATGCTGTTTCCTATTTTCTGTTTTCACATGAGAAAGTACTGAAGGGGCCTTTAAAATATGTTGTGAAGGGAACCTTACACAGCATTTGTCACCATTTCAGAAGAATGAAAGGCCAGAAAAAGATTCAAGCATTCTGACTTTTATCTTCTGATATGTGATGTTTCAATTCAGTTTTAGTTTTCTATTTTTCCCTGTTTTATGTACATCCCAAAAGGCAACTCATGTGCCTCTATTGTGTTTTGTTGGGAAACTTCCTTGAGAGAAAGTTCAATATTTTCCTCATTCACAAGAAAATTACTAAACACAGAATAAAAAACAGTTGAATGTTTTAGAAAGGAAGCACAAAATGGCTGAAATGTATTGAGAAACCAGATAAGGAAAATTTAAAAAAATACTTCTGTTTGTTTTGCAAATAAATAAGAACAGTTTACTCATAGGAAACACGTATTAGAATCATTGGATCCTTAAGGCTGGAAAAAACCTCTAAAATAGCAACTCCATATCCACCAATAAACCATGATCCTAAGACATATATCTGTGCCAGTGGCAGCCAAATGTGTCTTCTTTTCCCACAAAGATCACCTGAGCTGTCACATCTGTCCTCTGTAAACTACCCTGGGGTCAACAAAAGATTTCACAGACAGGCACTTCTTCAATACCCAGGCTGGCCACAAGTGATGTGGCTTCTCCACAGTAAAGGATCTTTATCTGTTGCAAGCTATAAAGTACAGAGAGAAACTCCTTTAAGCAGTATTTCCAACTGAAATGCCTACTCTGCTTTCAGAGTAGCCTCCCTTTGGCCACATCTCAGTTCCACTAGGAAGTTAGGGTGGGATTATGGAAGACCCTTCTGGAGCTTCCTTTCCTCAGAACAAGTGGTCTGGGTTTTACTGTGAATAAGTCTGATCCTATAGTAATTTTTTTTTATGTTAATTCCAACACTGTCCCTTTGGTGGGATTCAGTGTGCAACTTAAAGTAATATTGATCTGAGGTGATATTTTTATTGCTAGCAGAAGTGCAGAACTCACCAAGGAACAGAACCAAGGACAGGTTAGATGTTTGCTCTGAGCAACCTGGTCTGGGGGAAAGTGTCCCTGCCCATGGCAAGGAACTTGGAACTGGATGTTCTTTTAGGTCCATTCAAACCGAAAACATTCTATGATTCTATAAATGTAATCAATCTTAAGATTTTGTGGGGAAGATCCAAACTCTTCACTCTCTCAAAGGATCCCTCTCGTTATAATTTATGGAAAGGATATCAAGAGAGACTGGGTGTTCACATCCCCTACTAAGTGTTCACATTTTTGGACCATCCCTTTCTCCCTCTGCTCAACCAAAAGGTTATAGTCTGTAATTAAGAGCATTCTCACCTGGGCTAATTTTGGCTAGGATAGAGTTGATTTTCTTCATGGTAGCTAACAGCAGAGCTCCATATTTCTGTCAGCTCTGGAGAGCTTCTCCTGCCAGTGAGGTTGCAAAACAGGCAGGCTTGGAGACAAGGTTTGCATTTTATGGTGTATACTTGTTTGAAGCTTGCAATCCTCCTGCACAAATAGAAAATATCCCTTGAATGCCCTCTGATTTTTCTGCCATCCGTTGTTAACACAAAGCAGGATATCCTAATGGTTCTGGGGAGAAGCAGGGAAGATGGACCTTGGAGAACAGCCAGAACTGTCCTGTCTGCCAGACACTGATTCAAAATCACATCCAGAGCCCCGTGGGCAGCAGGGCAGGGAGGGGATTCCGCCCCGCCCCGCTCTGCTCAGACCCCACCTGCAGGGCTGCATCCAGCTCTGGGCTCCAGCACAGCAAGGACAGGGACCTGCTGGAGCCAGTCAGAGCAGCCACCGAGGGCATCACAGGGATGGATGGAGCAGCTCTGCTGGGAGGAAAGGCTGGGAGAACTGGGATTGTTCAGCCTGGAACAGAGAAGACATTGGGATGACCTGGTTGTGGCCTTCCAGTACCTACTTTTATTCCCTTAACCTTGTCCAGCCTCTGTTCTAGGCAGCTGCTCCAAGGCATCAGTTTGGCACCACAACTGGTTGCCCAGATCTGGGAAACAGATAGGGTTCAAAATCCTGAACTGGGAGCAAATAAAGAGTCTGGAAGCTAGGCTGAATTAATCCTTTAGTGCAATTCTTTGAAGTAGATATAGTTTATGATGTATCCAAGCAAGTTAATGAAACAAAATAATGAGGAACATAAAAAGTAGAGTAAGAAAACAGAAAGCGTATGGAAGGTTCAAAGTTAAGATGCATCCAAGGAAATTGCAGACATATTTCTAATCATCAATTTACTGTTAATTTTTTTTTTTTTTT
>VXBI01014845.1:206719-221652 GCA_013397375.1 Toxostoma redivivum
TTTTTGTCAAGAGCAAAACTTCTCTCTACCTGGAATCCGCACCTCTGTACTGATATACCCTGTTGCCAAGTGAATCAAAGGTTTCTTTTTGAATTTCTTGTTCTTTCTGGGAAAACAAACTAATTTTGGAAGGAAACAGTAGTTGCTGAAATTTTAAAATAATCTAAGCTATCATCTTTAAAAAATATTCAACACGGTGTGTGAGATTTATTATTTGAAAATGAATCCTGAAAATTTTTAATATAAAATTTGATTTTCCTCCAGCCAGAAAACACTTCTTTGAAATATACCTTTTGCTATCAGTGAGCTAGACTATAAATTCTTGATTATATGTGGTATATATTAGTACAACACCATGTTGTTATAATTGAAGTATTATGAACAGGTAAAAACTCCATAGAAGGAATAGGAATAAGACATTAAGTTATCATTAATTGCTAATGTAAGGCTCTGGGAAGAAAGAGACATATTTTATAAGGGTATAAAAAGAAAAAAAAATATATTAATTGAATACAAGAATGTTCAAGCTCAGATAAGCACTATTACAATTATTTGTTCTCAAGTTTCTCAGTCTCTTCATCTTTCCTAATGAAGACAAGTGTGTGTGGAAAGTAAAAGGCAGCGGTAGCAGGGTGAGCTCTAGGGATTGAATTGAGGTGGATTTGCAAAGCTAATCAGAGATGAAAGAGAAACTAAAAACTTTAATGGTTTCTTTCTAACAGATCTCCACATGCTGGATTGTGCCTGCAGGTAGAAGATGAGGGCAGGGAGAAAGAAACAAAGTTCTTACTGACCTTGTTCAGGAATGGAGAAACAGGATGATGAGCCAAGGAAGGTGGTTTTATCAAGTATAGAAATTAATTGCCACAGAATTGGCAATTCAGTGGTATCTATGTCATATCTAAGTGCTGTCTTTCTGAAGATCATCACAGTTATTTCTGCTCTTGGCCCACCCTCCTCAAGCACCCATCTGTAGTATTAAACTTTTTTTCTGAGTTCCACCTGCTCCTTCTGGCCCATCCTATTCAGACAGGGCTGACTTCAGACATGGATGCTCACTTGGCTCAGAAATTAGCAAGATCCCTGTAGGCAAACTTCAGAGATTTATCCATCTACTCAGTTTTCAAAGGCTCATTTCATCCTTTTAAAGCTCTACCCAGGAAAGGGAGGGGATACTTTACAATCAGAATGGGTCCTACATTCTTTGCAGTCAGCAATTATCAAACAGAGACTTTTTCTTGCTAAGAAAAAGAATATTTAATGCCCATCAATCAGCATATCTGGCCAGGATTTCGAGATGTGCATAATGGTCTAGTTTGGGATTGTACTTTAGTGTTCCTAAAAATTCTCAGCAGAGAACAGATTTAAAAATGAGAAGGAATTAATTGCAAATAACTGCCATTAAATTAGCATATATAATAGTATTTACTGAGATTCATCCAGAGAGCATTAATTCCTATTTTTGCAGGAAGATGGTTAAAAACTGAAGTATAAATTTGAATAATAGCATTGGCATAGACACTGTAGATGAAACCACAACAAAAACAGATTAAAGAATGACTTTTTTAATTGTGTGGAAGGTTTGTTTTTTTTTTTTTTTTTATGGAGGTTGTTGGCTTCTGTGATTTCTAATGATTAGAGATATGGTGAAAATCCTTACTTTATTTTTATTGTAATTTCCAACATAATCTTTTATTTCCCATACTTTGGAAAACATGTTTTTTTTTTTTTTCCTGAGTTTTATATTCATTCCTGTGAATGAAGAACAACTTTTTTTTCTGTTTCTGGATTTTACAAATAGAAGAACTTGGGGAATTTTATTCTCTCTTTTTGTTTTCCTTGCAATTCAATTAAAAAACTTCCTTTGCTCCTCTGTTAGCTCCTTATACGAAGTGAATTCAGATTACCACTGTTTTTGGCTTTTTTTTTTTTAATTTTATAAAGTAGACTTTCTTTAGAAACTAAGACGTGCACTAGATGAACTAGAACGCTTCCTGGTTTTTTTGTGGGTTTTTTTTTTGTTGTTGTTTTGTTTTGGTTTGTTTTGTTCTGTTTTTGTTTTTGTTCCTGAAGGGCAAATGGACAACACATCCTGTTCTGTTATTTTCCATCTTCTATGTTATTTTTTAGATTACATCTCACTTTGGTCCAAATAACAGTCAATATGGAGTGGACACTTTTGAAAAATTAAAAAATTCAATAAAAATTCAATTTTTTGTGCCCTTGGCATCATACCATTCAGAAACTGAAAACATATTTATGAATGGTAACCACAAAAGGATTTTTAATGTCACAGCAGAAAATGTTTAAAATACCAACAGCTAATTGGAATTAATTTCAGACATTGATTATATTCCAATAAATTAAAAAAAAAAATCTTAGGTCAATTCCTTTACATGACAAAAATGAATAAATAAAAATAAATTGCTGCACTGAGCTAAAAGTGTAACCATTTTAAGGGATCATATTTACTATCTGCTAAAATGGAGAGCTATGTTTTTTCAAATCAGCTGGAACAGCTTTGCTATATTTCTTAAGGCTGATGTAGATTTTGTGCTGGAAACCTTATATCTTGATAAATGGTTTGTTTATCTACTTGCATATTTGGCATCATACATAGTCATTGCCTAAATAGATGGTGATACTAAATCCTATCTCCTGACTTCAGTCAAACATTGCACTTCACCATAACAGACTGAATAATCTTTTGCTACCTTGCCATAATAAATACCAGAAATCTGATGAGATTTGATTAGGCAGACAAAAACAAAACAAAACAAACAAAAAAACCCAAAGAACAAAAAACAAACTAACTAAAAAACCCCACACCTTTTCTGAGCATCTCAGTATTTTGCTCCAACAGTTATGGAGTTTGGAAGCACATACCCTGTGTGATAAAACCATTTGTGTAGATGCTAAGAGCAAATATATGCATGATGGTGACCAGCTTCAGTTACTTACAAAGAAAAATCCACTCAGTGAAAACAATTTTGGGAGAAATTGAGTGGATTCAAGCTGTAATGAGCTCCCTGATATACAAAGAGTTTACCATGATGCAGGTGATCGTTTTATAGTTCTTCCATAGGTGGTAATAGAACTATTGGATAATAAAAAAAACCCACATATTGTGCAATTCAGATTTGAAAACCCAAAACTTAACTGCACCAGATGCCAAAACTGCTTAGCTACTGCATTGAGGGTTAACTCAGATGTCCAATAAATTCAGTTTGTGAGATAATAAAACTTCTCTATTTGGCTTACTTCAAGTGTTTAAACACTGTCAAGGTCTGTTGTCATTCATGACTGATATATTCCCTTTTATAAATCAGCCAAGAGAGAAGTTCTATGTTCAAACTGAATAAAGAAAACCCCAAAATAATCTTCTGTTTTTCCACTCCATTCCCCAAGAATACATTTTAAAAAGCATAAGTGAAAAAGAAAAGACAGAAACAAAAACAATAAGAAAGAATGAACAATGTGTGAAAATCTCAGAAGAACATTTATAGACTGTGAACCCTTGGTACAGAAAATGTTATTTCCTCTGGGTTTATTTATACCTTATACCATAGCTCATGATTAGAGCAAAACACTACTATCACCAAAGAACAAACCAATATATTAACAATTGTTCAGGAAGAGCAACAGATAGGAATGAATGTCAGAAGAGACCATTAATTCAAATGGTAAATTCCTTCAAGCCACCAGTCATTGATATGAAATCCTATACAAATACTAGGAACATGCTCAGTATAAAGTAATTTTTCATAATTTACTAGAGCAAGACAGCTGTTCAAGCAAAAGGCAAGTGGATATAAGCAAGAATTCTTTTTGTTTAGTGGCAAAAAGTAAAATCAAAAATCCCCATCAAGTCCTAACTGTTGCACAAGTAAAGTCAGAAGTTTCAAACGCAGCCTTATGTGATTGGAACACATATTGTAAGTGGTATTTAATATAAATTACTTCTGGTAAAGTAAAATAGATTTTTTTTTGTTTAGGTTTTTGTTGTTGGTTGTTGTTGTTGTTGTTGTTGTTGTTGTTTCGTCTTATAAAGGATATTTTTTTCCTAGTCTTAATTTTAATTCTTACTCTAGAGATTTTTGTATCTGTTGCCCCATGCAACTTTTATATTGCTATTAATAATATCTAAATCTTCTTGTATTTAGACTAAATTGCATCATTTTTTGAAAAGTTGATTTTATACATCTCTAAGGACAATTGAGATTGTTAAAAGATTGAGGCTTGGGATTTCATTGTTTGTTGTGGTTTTCTGATAGGTTTTTTTTTAGTTTTTTTTAGGTTTTTTGTTTGTTTTGTTTTGTTTTGTTTTCTCTTTTCCTTCCTGTAGGACAAACTTATTTATATGTCCCAGCAGGACCTTGGCTCACTGGAGAGAGCATGTAATAACTTATGTGTGTTCACCATAATGTCTTTATTTTTATTAGAGCTTAGTCTGTCACTCCTTTCATTTGTTATTTCTACCAAAATGAAGAAATATAATTGTACATCTCATTTTTCCCAACAATGACCTTCCATTTGCCTAGACAACTTTGAATTCTGTCCTCTGATGGTTTTATGTCTTATTCTGTCCTGCCATTATCTGAAAATACTAATATTGATCAAAAATGGACACATTAAATTGCAATCATAGTCAGGCTAGAACACAGAATAAAATCACACAGTATTTCACTGCAAACAATGGAGAATAAATTACACTCCAAAACCCCAATGCTAATCAGGCAAACAGCTGTTGTATACTCCATATAAAAACAAAAATCCTATTTCCTTATTTCCATTTTACTTCATTTGAAATTGTTTTCTAAAATCAGTCCAAACTCATAAATAGTTATCCTTTTAATAATGGATGTTTCATGAATAAATAAATAAATAAATATTTCAAAGATAAATAACTATGTTTACAAAGACAACTCAGTCTACTGAATGAAACATTAGTTGTCACTTATTCATCCATCATCAACATCAAAATTTACTATTTGTTCCTTGCCTCTTTCGTGTAAAAAATTATTTTAGTCATCTGGCTGCTTTAATGACAAGCTCCTATGAAAACTGTTGTTTATAATCAAACATGTCTCATTTATGGATGAAACATTGGATATTAAGATATGGAAATTTAGAGAGTTCATTGTTATCATAATAGAGACCAAATGTAAAATTCAAGCTTTGCACTTACAGCAATTATTTTAAGAAAGATTTCATCCAATTTAAATTATCAAAATAGCCTTCCATTTCTTTTCTCAGAAAAGATTACTTCAGATTTGAAACCAAATAAATATTTTATTATATCAATGAAAATTGCAGCAAACCACCACTACTACACATTAGGAAATAAATACAGAATTATTTGCCCCAAGGAAAAAAAAATCTATAAAAACACAATAAAGTATTGTGTAATAACTTTGTGTAAACACAAATTACAAGGGCAAAGCATTGTAGATATATGAATAATGATTGAAACATTGAACAATTAGACTGTTTTTTTAAGTAGGGTAACGTTTTAATATTAGTCAGGAACACATTAAGAGCTCTGATTACAGAGCAACCAAAATCACAGCACTCTAGTTCTAGGTACAAAGCAGGAGATCTAAAGAAATTTTAGGGGGGGAAGAGATCATTTTAGATGATAATGCTCAGAAAGCTTCTTTCCTAATGAGAGACAAAAGAAAGAGATGGGAAAAAATATTTCTATTGCTGATCTTTAACCCACAGGTAAAGACTTCCAAGTGATTTACATGTTCATAACAACTCACTCTTCTGAGTCCATTTTCTTATGATATCAGATTCAATCTCTTAAGAATTTCAGGAAGAGCTGCTTCAATTTTAGCTTTAGAATAATGTAGTATTCCAGCCTTAAGATACATTTATTTTGAAAATGTTTCTAAAATCTATTGGTTATTATTATTCTTACTCTTCAGTGACTGAGTAGTTCACTAAGAAATCTTGGTGCAATAGTGAACATTCAGAGGCTGAGTAAAATAATTTAAGATTCTCTACATGTCACCAAACAAAATTTGGTTGTGAGGTAGCCACTTCACTGGCTTCTATTTTGTATATGCTAAATAATTCAGCCAACATGTAATCACAAGAGAGGGTGATTAAAATAAACTGTTAAAATGTAATCTAGCCCAGTACCAGCACACTCTCTTGATACATTTCATCTTCCTTAGTTTCCATGATTTTGACTAGAGGAGGATCTGATAAATTCCATCTGAGTGCTTTGATTGCATTTTTTATAATATTTGTGCCTGAGTACAGAACTCAAGAACAAATTCCAAATCCCTCTCCAATTATTTTAATTTTTGAAATAAGTGAGGAGGGCTTGATTCCCTCTTACAATTAAAAAGTTGACAGTATGTGAAACGAAGACATTGTTCCTGCAGAATGTGGTGCAGAAAATAAATGTGTTTTAAATTACTATTGTGCAATCAAATAAAAGTCTGCGTGGTGAACTAGAAATGCATTTTTCTTCCATTTTTGTTTCTTCATTCCCTATTTGCACGACCTATTGCCAGCACTCCATCCTTGAGGCCCTTTCCAACCTGGTAGTCAATGATTATAAGATTCCATTATTATTTTTAATATTATTTAACTGCTTTACCCCATTTTAGAGAGTAGACTGATAGAACAGTAATTTCCTATGCTAACTGAAGTTCAATTTACGTTGAACCACCTCTAGTGGGTTGCTATATTTCTACTTTTAATATTACTATAACTCTCTCACACATTAATAGTTTTGAAAAAACAGAATTTAGAATGTTTTTAGTTTACTTATACTTTCTTACATGAATAACAGCGTCTTATCGAAAACAGTCCCAACTGGCAGAAAAACACAATTTGTTTTGCTAAAGGAACTGAGAGTAATTTGTGAGTATGTGCCTTGGTAAATATCATGAAGAAGCATAATTACATCTGCTCTTGAATACATTCATAACAGCAATACAAATCCTGTCACATTAACTAAGTCCTAAATTTTGATGACTCCCTAAAGTAAAGATTAAAAATGTCATATTCTTAATATATTATGAAGCATTGCACAGATTTGCATTGCTACAGGGCTTTGAAATAACCTGAGAAAAATTAATCAGAAAATTGGCTCATCCCTCCTATCAACATAAGAGTATAAATCACAGAATACTTTGTCAAATTCTTTAATGCACTTATTGCACATATTTATTTAGAAGAGATTCCCTTGATTCCTTACATATGGAGCTGCAATACTGAAGCTTCACAGTTTAATGTTAAGTGAAGAACACCATGCTAACCTAATATCCCTCATCTGCAGATTTTCTCAGTTTATTTTTAAGATTATGGATGAATTAACTTTACAAGTCAGATATGAGTAGAGACTAATTCTTTAGATGCACACATTTATGAAATATTTGGTTAAAAGCTGCATGCTAATACCTGCTGTGCTGAGCTCCAAGGCCTTACAAAGTAAAACATCTGCACCTTAATTAAATGATCTCTACAGAAAGCATCTCTTAGAATATCAGAGGAAAACAGAATGCTATAAGACAGTCATAGATTAAACCAAAATAATTAAACCTGAAATGGTGCCAAGAGTAGATTAAAATCTCTGATGACCAAATATTTAAATAACTTTATCTAATTTGGCAAACAAATCCTGGGTTCAATGCAGGTATTTTCTATTATCTCTGGCATCTTAGGTGAATTTAAGCTTCCAAAAATGCTCAAAAAAATTGTGAATAACATGTTTTCAAAACACATAAGCTGATCAAATAGCAATCAGTTTAAGACCTTATAAAAATGTTCTCTACCTGTTCTATGCCCAAATAACTATGGAACAACTTCTTATTAAATAATTTACTAACTGAAATTCTTTCCATTGCTATCAAATTAATGACTGAATAATTCAAATAATGACGGGGCAGTTTGGGTGAATTTGTGCCTGTTTAGCTATGATTTGACTTTCAAGACTCTTCAACTTAAAACACAATGGAAACACCACAAGAGACCTTTGTCTTACAAGGATCTGGTATCTCCTTTCTCAGGATGAGTGTGGGTGCAATATTAAGAAGAATTGCACGACATTGAACAGATTTATTTTGGTTTAAGTGGCAATGCTATGCCTGAATGACCCCTTCTCACATCATTGGTTTGACTCCAGTCAGAACTTTCAAAACTATGATCTTCTCTTTTTTTTTTTAGTAATATGTCAAAACTAAAATCATAGCCAGAAAGGAGTGAGACAGCAGAGACTGTAGTGATTATGAAGTCTCAGTTAAAAATGAATAATCAAAATTGCCTTCTTCAGATGTTTTGAAAACCAGTGTGTATTTGCTTGAGGAGTTAAAAGAGAAATTAATTCTTTTAAAGCTCCCAGGCCATACATGATCACACAGATATTTTGATTAACACATGCAGATTATGCACATTTCTGTCAGAACTGGCACATCTTAATATTGCATACACTGCAAAGTTCACAATAAGTACAGCATTCATAAGGTATGAAAGATACATGCTGTTCTTATACATATTTCTGAAAATACCAGTAAAGAAGAATACCTAAAACTTGTTTCTGGTTGCTTCAGAGCAAGCAACAACATTTTTCTGCAGTATATTATTCCTATGCCTGCTTGTCTCTTGGTTGTCTGTAAAATGAACTGCAGTGAACTTTAAAATGAAAAATATTGGATTTTACTGGCTCTCCTTTCTATTTATTCCTCTTCCTTTATGGCCTTAGAAAGTTGCTGTACCTAAATGAAAATGGATCATTTTTTGAAGATTTTGCTGACTTTATTGTAGGTTTGACAGGTGCAGAAGTTTGCCCGGACAGCTCAGATCTGGGATATGCTTGTTCTCTTTTACTTTCAGTATTAGGAAAGTCCCAGTGTTTCCTTTAAATTTCCCAACACTAAATTTATAGATATATTAAATTCTCTTGCTGGAAAAAAAAAAAATACCAGCAAGAAACAACCAACCTACCAAACATCCAATCAACAAAATGAAGACTTTTTGAAAGAAAAGTGTATTTCAGCCTCGCATTCCATCTGCAATGCAACCATGAAATTAAAAGATTATTTTTTCAGACACAAAAGTGGAATTTAACTCAGAAAAATCTATCGTCTTATGATCACCCTGTAAAGATATTTTTTAAATTATAAATGGACCTATAGTCCCACAAACACTATCATCATCACCATCAATCACTAGTATTCTTGTACACTTGTCTAAGATTTTTATTTTTGCTTTCAGTTTTTAATGATTTATAATTTTCAAAAATAAGATAAAATAAAATTTAATATTTTTAATATAAAAAAGAGAAAAAAAATCTTTGTTATGAGAAAAAAAGTCATATTTCAAATCTGCAGACGAAATATTACAAGCTAACAATTACATTTAGAAACTTCATTAAAGTTTTTCTAGAAAGCTCATGAAACATCTGATACAGGAAGTAGTGAGGATGTTTCCACTATAAGTCAGTCTTTTATTCTGGCAAAACATGACACCCTATAAATCTGTGGAAGATCGTAATATCTTCTCAGTCTTTCACACGAAGGTCATTGATGTTACTTTACTAAAACTTGTCCTATTTGAGCACACCTTTGCTCACTGCACACGGTGTCACCACCAGTTTCTATATCCAACATCTAGTTGAGAGACAAAAGCTAGTTTCTTCCTTCCAAATTTGTCAGAGTATTTTTTTTTCGCTAGCACTTTTTGTCAAATATGATTCCTTGTGGTTTTGTACCTGCATCCTTCCTCTGTGGATTCACCACAGAGGTTCTAAGCTAACTTCCCATCCCTACAACTACGAATCCATTCCATTTTATCAGCTTTCCTGTTTAGTTGCTTGTTTCTTGGGTTTTTTTTGTTTTGTTTTGTTTTGTTTTTTTTTTCTTTTTCTTTGTTTTCACACTCAAATCCCTTTCAGTTCTACCTCTCCCATGAATCTGCCCATCTCTTATCACATTCTCTTTCAGAACTGGGTTCCAAGCCACCTAGATTTTACTGATTATTTCTTATTTATTCTTATTTACACATTCCAGTATTTTCTTGCCTATATTTCACAACTATCTAGGCTCTTCATCAAGTCCAAATTTCAGTTATCTTCTTTTTTTCATCAGTTGTCATCAGATAGAGGAGGGAGGAGGTAGAACATCTGGCATGTTTCTCTGTGAGACATTTTATTTACAGGTGTTTTTATGTTTTTTCTTTACATGTCGAATCCAGCACTGAGGAAATGGATGGGTATGACAGCTTCAGAATTGTTTCTGCCCACAGTATTCTCAGATTTCAACTCAGTGATCCCAGAAATTCATTGGTTGCTTACATAATTTTTTGAAAGAAATAATTATTGTTGTATTGTCTGTGGTGTTCTTTTTGTTTGTTTGTTTGTTTGTTTGTTTGTTTTTAGTAGTAAGAGCGTTTAAGCCCATAAATAAATAAATAAATAAATAAATAAAAATCAATTTTTTCCCTTGGACATTATACATTTTTTGAACATTGAAGGGCTAAGTAATACATATGTATTTTTTATTTACTTGCAATATAGTCGACAAGAATTTGCTTTGTTTAATACAGGTAATTTAGTATATTATGATGTTGAGATTTTAATCCACAATGTTACCTGCTTATTATAGAGAAGGTTTAGCACGAAAGACATTGCAAATACAGGTGAATAAATAGAATTACAAGAAAAAAGTGAGTCTAATTGTTTAAATGGAGTATGTCAGAAATAATGCTATTTATTCAACAGAACTGGTGAAAGTAGAACAGATGTGTAAATAGAAATTAACTTACTGCTTAAGATGGGCTTTGTCACTTGTTAGCCAGTAAGAAGACAACAATAATAAAATTACTTTGAAATCAGTCATTCAAAGTCAGAATGCTGTGATTTTTGCATCAATTTGATTATTCACAGCTGGTATAATTTATATTTTCTTACACTGATGAGATTTGCAGTAAAATTAGACATGATATATCAATGACTTAAATTCCTCATACCCAGTTTGAAAAGTTATAACTGTTATTTATTTGCACAGTAATGCCATTCTCCTGATGTTAAAGTCTATAAATATGCTCTGGCAACATTCAATACTACTTCCTTATCCAGTTATTTTTTTTCCTGCCATATAGATCTGATGAAAAATCAAGTCTTTTAAATGGGTGACAACACTTTGAATTTAATTCTAAAAGCTAGGCTGGTAAATTCAGCTGCCACTGTCAAAGGAAAGGTATAGTACAAACACAACTAATGGCTGGTTTCATGTTTAACAGTACCTTCAACAGCAACAAAAGACAGACTAGGAGAGCTTTTATTGCATTTAAGAATAAATTCTAAGAATGTGTATATTTTTTCTGCTCTTCCTCAGAAAATAAAAAGAAAGTATACTTTTATTCTGCCTGGAATGAATTAAAAAAAAAAAAAAAAGGGAAAGAAGAAAAGTATGGTTTACTAAATATGATTTTCAACAAATGGATACTATTTTGCTGGCTCTATCCATTTCACAACAGCTGAAGACAATGTGCACTCAGAAAGCAACTTCTTCACCAGCACGAAATGAATGAAAAAGAGGGAATCAATCTCTGGAGCCAGAGTGAAACCCTATCAAATAGCTTACTAAAGATAAGTGAGGATGAAAACTCAGTTTAGTTGGTCAAAAGATTCAAAGAAACCACTCTTAGGGCTACTGGGCTTTCAAACAGAACTGAAGAAGGATCAATAGGAAAGCTTTAAAACAGAAAACAACTATCCAAAACAGAGAGAAAACTTGAAAGGTCAGGAAATAGCCAAAGCAGGAGAATGGATGTTCAAAGTAGAAGAAAACCAAAGCCAGCTTCATACTTGACAAACACTGAGCATCTGCAACCCTCAGTGGGCTGAATCTGCAAGTTTGTTTACAGATTGCAAGTCCCACGCCAGAGACCAAATTTTAGCAAGACCTAAATTCTTTAAAAGGCAAAAGTCTCTCAAAATCTCCAATCACCATTAACTTTTACTGCACAACATGTCAACATGTTTTTTATATTCTTTGCTATCTTATCCAGATTAAATAAAATAAGAAGCAAATCACCTCCTCCCCCCAAAAAGGTCAACCCTCCATACTATTACTGTGAACCCTTTGCAGAAACAGAATTGTTATTAGAGGAAAAAAAGCATAACATTTTATAGACTTGGTTCTGCCATTAAACATTCGTCAATTGCAGGTCGTAATATCCATCTCTATTCTTTTAACTTACATGAAGTCATGACAACTCTCAACTGTGAACAAGTCTGAGCTACAAAATCTAGAATTTTTTTTTAGTTTTATTATTATTTGTTATTTTATTACAGTGCTTTGCACAAGGTGATATTAAGCGATCCTTTTTGACAGAATTGCCCTGACTCCCTCACACTAGCCTCACCCTGATCTACTGGGACCTTTGAGAGGATGATCTGCAGTCAGCAGGATGCAGGCTCACCTCAGTAATATTACTGTATAAACCTTACAACAGACACTCACAAATTAGGATGATTTAACATGATCAAGATGAATATTCATGTTCCTAGTCACATTTTTAGCAAGAAAATATTGTTGATTAGGGAATTCCGTATTAAATTCTGATTTGCCTATCTGGTGAGCATCGATGTTGAACTTTCTTCATATTTGTATATTGAAAAGGCCAGTTGTGTCCTTGTTGGAACTTTAGGGACAATAATATGTGTAAACACAAAAAGAGAATAATTTTTTTTTTCTAACATACAGTGGAGATGAAAGTCATTATTTTCTTTGTGTTTTCTCCGACACAGATGTGGCTGAGTAGTTAAAGTGGCAAGGCAGGTGAGTACTGAATCAAACTTAAATATTTTGTGTTTTTTAAAAAACATCATTAAAGAGTATTCTGAGATGCAATGAAACTGACTATGACTTACAGCCAGTGGGAAAAATTGATTTAGATAGTTACTACAGAAGGTTTGATGGCTGGCCTACTAAATGACCTTTGAGATGCAAAAGGTTTGATATGGAGCACAGGAAGGAAGAGAAGCAAACATTAAAGGTAAAAATCAGCATATAAGGTTGAAGACCTGTTGCTTATCTGAACTGATTGCAGCAGAGGAGACAGAAGATAAGGAGTATATAAATCTGTGTCTGATCTCAGCAGGAATTAAGTCAGTGTCAGAATTTCTCTTGCACCCTTGCTCAGGAGCTGTGATAGAAAAGAGATCCTCCTGTTACAGATGGTAATACTAAAATGCACTCAGTTTTATAAAGCACCGATGAAATGTGGTGTTGCATTGCAATGTCAGACTTAAAGCCACAACTTCATTCTTCAATTATTTCATGGAGCAAAGCATGGAGTAACTTAAAAGAATTATTTGTACTATAGAAGAAAGAATGAACATTGTGTGGTTTCTCATCTACAGTTCTCCTTCTCTGTAGAATTGCGTTGGGTGAAAAAGCATACAAGAAAGTAACCTCATAGCATTTGCACAGAAATATAGACTAATCAAATTTTCCTCATATGTCTAATATGCATATGTGATTTATCAAGTAGTAATTAATTTTGTTAGGGAGGAGCAGTGGCACTGTCCCAGTGGGATTCATTCAGAACTTTATATCCCTCATAGTCTCTTAGTGTTACATTTTTCTTGTGCTCTGTACAGTGCATGAGTACTGCAGCATAAGAGGACAAGTAGAACACAAAAGGACAGGAGTGGAGAAGGACAGAAAGACTTAAGAAAACAATTCTTGCACACTGGCCTTCAATGGGGTCATTGTCTTTTAGTCCCAAGCTTGAAGAGATGGGAGTAGGGTAACTGGGAAAATATGTGCAGTCCTACATATTCTGCAAGCACACATGTGCAGCCAGACAAATATCCCTTGTATGCTGTCATTTATGTTTTCATTAACCTTCTATAGTGCTTGAATTTGGCAAAATTTGAGTCATAATTTGTCATGATTTAAGCCAATGCTGTTAATTAACTGTGACTGAGTATTTCATGTCGCAAAGTTTGACAGTTGCTACTTTCCTGACTGGCACAACAAAGTGACCCTGCTATAATCAGTGTGCCCTCCAGAAAATATCTGAGGTGATAGCCCATGTTCCATTGGAATAATTGTTTCACCATTATTTGAGGATGCAATCTCAAGCTGTCACATCAAATACTAAAATACAAATCAGTGTTAGTCCAATTAATTTCCCAGTGAATTGCTATATCTCAATTAGCCTTCCGCTCAGGTCCTGTGCATGAATTCTCTCTCCACACTTTTCTACTGACTGCAGATGGGAAGAGGAGGGTGTTTCCCTTTTCTCTATTTATAATTATCTTTTTTCCTCCCAGCTCCTCACACTGCTCACCACATATATAACCTTGACTCACGTGGACCATTCCCATCACTGGAACTTTGTTTGCTGTGCTATGGAAGTGAGAGAGGAGCAAACAAACCTGAAAGACTGCCTTGCCTCTGGTCATTTGTTCTGAAATGAAAAATACATCCAAACAAGAGCAAACTGTGCTGCAGCATAAGGACAAAACAAACTTTTGGGTGTCCTGTGCATGCAACTTGTTATGATGTCTCTAAAGCTCTGCTTAGGGCCTTGACTGCAGAGGGGAAGAAATATTTGTCTTGTACAGCATAGAAATCGAAAGTTTTTACTCAAGAAACAGCACAATTTCAATTTGTGATTTAGAGTGATCTTTATGAAAGATCAAAACTTTCAAAAACTCTTTGTGATAAAAACCTCCATCACTGATTTTCTTCATTTCTTTTCTAGGTGTGTACAGGTACAGGGTTACAGAAAATATGTTGAAATGTCTGAAAATAACCCAGGCTGTCTCTACATTTGAGACACCTTCCCAGTATGTCTTGACAGTCATAAATCATGACTTGCATTTATCGACTTTCTGATTTCAGGAGCTTAATTACACTGTACATAGAAATCAAAATACTAGTCTTTTTTTTTTTTTTTTT
>VXBI01014845.1:221678-261537 GCA_013397375.1 Toxostoma redivivum
TTTTTTATATCAGGATTTAGTAATTTGTCTTTTTAACAATGTAGATGGGTAAAAGCAGGATACAACGACTGTAGAGAAATTTAAAGGATTAAACATAAAGCACAGATATATCACCACAGGAATGGAAAAGGAGAAGAATGAGGAAAAAACCCGAATGTGTATTGTTGTTTTCACACTCTGTTTGAAATTGAAACTAGTATCAAATGTTTCATGATCATGTCTGTATTAGTCCATTTTCTTCTCTGAACTTAGGAACTACATCCAGTAATATCCTTCACAACAGATCACTCTTCCTTCATTTTGAAAATATAAAATTCCATGGCTCAAATACAATCTTTAAATAATTGTAAATCCATATACTTAGTATCTCCCAACAAACTCTTTTTAATTTTTTTTTTTTAATTTTTAAAGCAATTTACTTATCAAATACTTATATTTTTTATACTTACATTTAAATAGACTTGTATACTTTATGTGCATATATATATGTGCTGGTAGATGTATACACATACATGCACTTATATTTAAGTACATTTAAATACTCATATATGTAAATTTTAAGTAATTTACTTATGAAACTGGAGGAAATTACTTAACAAATATAATAATTTTAACTTCATAGGTTTCAGACATTCTTTAAATTAATATGACATATGTGTTTTCACTCTAATATGCCACAGCAAATTCTTTTCAAAAACACACTCAGTATTCTTAATGGAGAGTTCACAGTTTTTTGAGGTCATAGATCACAAAATTTAAGCAGTATCCTGTCCCCTCACCTGACATTTAAAATGTGATATATAGGGCCAAATCATTCTCTGTTCACTTCCAGTAGGACATGCCTGGCAAAATGGATGCAGTGGCTCTCTCCCACAAGGAAAATCAGATTTTCTGTTCCATTTGGAAGGCAAGGATGTGCCTTGCCTTCTATGCCTGGAATTCAGGCCCTTACTCAACTCTTTTGGTAGAGTTTTCTTCCTCTCAACACCATAGAATATAGATGATAAGAAATCTGCACTTCTTTCCGGTTCTTTGATTCCCCTGCAAATTTTGTTAGGACAAGGGAATGCATAAATATTTGCATCTAAATCTCTTGATTTAAAAAATGAGGATCAGTGACAGCTGGTAAAACAATGACCTAATGCTCATGTAAATTCCATTAAAAAGTACTTACTGACAAACATATATTAATGCTATTGTAGCAAATGAGCACAGGGAAGCAATTCAAAGGACAATTATTTCAGAATCAGCCCTCCTAACATAAAACTAATAAATCTTCAGTGACAAGTAGAGTTGACAGAATAACATAGTGTGCCCACCCACACCTCCTACTGTTAAATTATTTTGAATATTATTTCCAATTTTTTTAGGATTTATATGTTTATTTACTATCTCCCATTCAAAATCTAAATGATGCAAACTCCTTGTCCTACATACAAAGGTCATATTTTATAATCTTGATAAACTAAGAAATTTTTTTCAGCTTGGTAAGAATTAATATATTAAATAATATACACTCTATATAGAATCTGATTCAGAAAAATATCTATTCATAAAGGTTTATAAGGTATACACTAAGTTATTCAGGACTTTTATCTATTAAGAGAGATTAGCAATCTATTTTACTCTATATTTCTAAAAATACATGCACGACATTTTCTTGAACCCAGGTTATATATCAGCACAAGATCAAAAATGTCTTCTGAAGATTTTTAAGAAATTGTGATATTGTTTTGATTTACTATGTCAATGTCATGCTGATAAGAGGATTTTTGTTATGCAGTACATTTGTCATGATCTTTAGTAATTACCAGCAAGAAGTTAATTTTTCCTCATTGTATACTGTAGCATAAACTGTTAATTGATACTGATTTATGATTTTCTATTTTTGGCTTTGAGTACGTTCCAGATGAGGATATTTGTATTCTGTAAATCAAGACAAAACAGTCATAATTAGAACTGCCCACTAGAGTAAGTGATATAATTAAGAGGAAAGTACAGCCCGGGGAGACAAAGGAAATTCTGGAATAAATTGACAGCCATACAAGTTTGATTCATTCACTAAAAACCAATATCCATCCTTGTTTCAAAACTCTGTCATTGACTCAATGCATGGATTTTGTTCTGCCACAAAATAACTCAGTTGACTATCACCTGAGTAACAAAGATTAAAACTGCACTAAAATTTTGTCAGAAGAATAAGAAATACTAAGGATAGTAAAGACATTTTTAAAGATATATATTCGTAGGATTATAATTTTGGCAAATGAGACGGATATTGAAGCATGAATTGCTAATTAAGCAATTTGAAGTAAAGAAATTATGAACATAATATTATACTGGAGGAAAAAAATCAATCTAAACACAATCTTCTCAGTAAAAAATTAATACACAATATTTAAAAGCAAAAATGAGATTGTCTTTCATGTTCCTAAATCAATGAATTGCCTGTGCTGGAAACGACCTTAAAGGCCATTTCGTTTCAACCCCTCTGCCATGGACAGGGACTAATTTCAACAAAATTGTGGATTTAATGAAATTTTAGGTATAAGAAAAGTTAAAACAGAATAGAACCACTGAACTTTGAGAAGTCAACACATCAGATGCTGATTTAACCCTGAATAAACATGACAAACTGAGGTGAGAGAAGATTTCTTTATATGTGAGTTTCAAAGCAACATGGCATGTTTACATTCAGGTTTGTTTCCTTTAACACAATATAACTAGAAGACTTTTTTTTTTCCAGAGAATCACCTTGGAAGGGAAAGCTTTATAGGATCACTCATGACAGGGCTTGAGGCTCTCTTCAAAGCAATATGTCTGAGACTGTCATTCAAAACTGTTTCTTAAAGAGAAAACTGCTGCTACTGGGAGGCTTTTCATACTTTTTTGTGTTAATTTATCTCTTCTGTGTGACAAAAGCAACAGCACAGCTGAGATATGAAACTTGTGTTGGTGCAGCCTTTTCCCTACACCTGATTATGTGTTTTTCTCTATTGCTGATGAAAATTGTAGTGCCATTCATAAGTTTTTAAGAGCTTTTGTCAGCCACAAAGATTAATGGGCAACAGAATAATATTTAGATTTCATTTTTATTTTCTCTTTAGATAGGCAAATGTGAGTTATTATCATAAGGTCATAATTTGGCAGTATCAGAAAATGGTTGAGTTGAAAGTGAACTTTGAAGGTCACCCCCTGCTCAAGCAGGGCCACCTACAGCCAGTTGACCTGGACCATATCCAGATGGCTTTTGAATATGTGAAAGGAGGAAAATCACAACCTCTCTGGGAAGCCTGTGTCTGTGTTCAGTCATCCTCACAGCCAGAAAGGCTCCCTTGTGTCCAGACTGAGGTTCCTGTATTTGTGTTCTTTTTCTCTTGTCCTGTCACTGAACACTGCTGAAAAGAGCCTGGATGAGTCTTTTTTTGCACTCTCCCTTCAGGTGTTTCATTGCATTATGGTGCCCTCCCTGAGCCTTCCCTTTAGGATAAACAGCTCTCTCAGCTGTTGCTTATATGTGAGTTGTTCCAGGCTCTTAACCATCTTAGTGTCCTTCACTGGATTCTCTCCAGTATATCCAGGTCTCTACTGCCATGAGGAGCAGTGCTTCAAGCATGGCCAAATAAAGGGGAATGCTCCCTTCTCTCCTCCCTGGGACAATGCTCCTCCTTAAACAACCTAGGCAAGACTGTTTGCAAAGGTCCTTGTTGTCCTTTACGGAATATGGTAAAAACCTCTAGTAATCTTGCAGAATAGTCCCCATTAAGTTAAATGTGAGTCTGTATTTCATAAACAGTTCCAGATGTTTAAAGAATTCTGTTTTATTGGATTAGATGAGACAGTAGCTTCCAAGTTTTTCTTGGTACACTTTTGTTCAGGTGACACAGAAATACCTTGATTCAAGCAAATGTTTTCACACAATATGCAAGGTGAACATACCAATATGTACAGGAGCTCAATATTTGGTAAAAATTATTTTTCCTCATTTTAGCTTAGGTTGCCTCATCTTCTAAGACTTCAGACTCTCCCTAAAAACTATCTTTCTTAAGATGCAGCAGAGAAATGGTGTTGCCCATTAGTTTTTCCAATCATTTACTGCTTTCATTGGTGAAAAAAATGAGCAGTGGTCTGCAGAGCATCAGGTGGTGTTCACTTGATGAAGAAATTCAGAAAACAACCAGGGTCATGGCACAATTAAGATTTTTTCTAAGGTGAAGTATTAGACCTAAGTGAAAACCAAAAAGGGCACCCAAAATGTTGGGATGTATCTTAGTGTTACAGGAAAAGAAAAAAAAAAAAAGAAAAAAAAATTAAAGTGTAGAAAGGATGAAGAGGATGTGGTAAATCTGTAAGGTTGTCTATGCCACTCTAGCGAGAAATATGAAAAACCTGGTATGACAAAAAAAACGCACCATGATGGCGATGAACGAAGAGATGGGGTCTCCATGGTCTGCATGCATTAAGCTGTTTATTGATACTCATAACTCAATTTTTATCCCTTTTCATCTATAGCTAAAAATAACACAATCATAACATTTATGCCACCAGGTAACGTTGCTTAATCAGAGCTTTGTACAGACCCATCCAGGCAAGTATGGTATTTGCATGACTTTTCTCAAAAAAGGCATACTGAGCACATTGTACCGAGCACCCCATTATCTCCTGCATTCCTTCTTCAGGGTTCTGCTCTTTTTGCCAAGGATTTTGGCCTACTGTGGCTAACACATCCATGCTGGTTGTTACAAGCCAAGCAGTGCTCTGAGTTCTGCTCTCTGGCTGTATTCCCATAGCACCGTATATATAATTGAATGTCAGGTCCCAGAAGCAGTAATACTGGGTCATTCCATGCAGACTAATTAGCACTGCTTCTCTACAAGGCTAATTAGCATACTTGAGCTGAGGAGCCCATGTGTTGCTGGGCTACCTCAATGCCTGTACAGCTATTTTGCTCCCTAACCCACAGTTAATCCCTTCAGAGACAGCTCAGGCATCGCTGCAGAGCCCTGCAATTATTTCAAAACCCTTTTTAGCTGGTTGCCTACCAGAGGAAAAAAGCATCACTGAACAGGTCTGTGGTTTCACAAGTCACATTAGAGGAGCAAGGGCCAAGCTGTGCAAAGATGAGCAGATGGAAAGAGCAGATGATGTCTCTTGAGAACTGTGACAGAATTTTCTCCACAACAAATGGTCGTCTTATGTTTTTTGGACTTGTAATGCAATTTAACAGTCTTTGATGTGTCTAACAAGTTCGTCTTCTAACCCTCCTTGGAACTTTGCTTAGAACTATTTTTATATATTCCCCTGGGTTAAAGAAAGGGGAATGGTGTGGGAGGATTTTTTATTTTTCAGATATGTTTTAAATTATAATTTGATAATTATGAACCATGAATAAGAACTAAATGCATTTGTATTTAATTACAATATATTGTAAAGTCTTCCCCAGTGAGAAAAATCCTACTTCAAAGCAAGAAAGTGGCATAATATGCAAAATTTTAAAAATATTTTACCCGCAAAGAGAAAACCTGCAGGAATGTTATTAACATCTCAGTATGACACTCATTATAGTAATGTGTATCATTCAGAAAGCCTAAGTAAAGAAAAAATTAATTTCCATAGATTGAACTGGCTAAGTACACATAGAGCATATAATTAATTCAAAGATGTGAGGGTATATTGTTTAAGCAATTTTTTCACCCTAATATTCAAGACTATGCTTAATTAAGCTTACTGGATGAGGAATTCATATTTAGATATTTTGTGTTATATATTTAGAGGCACCAACATTCAGAAGCTGTTCTAAATGTGTTATTTTAGGTAAATAATTTGATAGCATAAAAAACTTCAGTTAATGTAAAGAAAAAACAAATTTTAAAAGTCAAAATATAGTGATATATGCTTGAAGCAGAAGTTCTTTAATACAATATACCTCTCTTACTTTTCAACATTTTTTCTATAACTGAAAATTATTTTTTCCAACTGCATCACAAGTGCAGAAGAAATTTGTTTTGGTTCTGTTGATGAAAGCAGGAAAATAAATCCTATCTAAAACCTCTGAATACATCCATTCAATTCAATAACACATATAGCTCTTAAATAAATACCTCACTGAAAACTCTATCAATCCCAAGCATGTACAGAGATGATCAGTAGTTGACTCAGTGCTAATATGAAGTATGGGAGCTTTCACATAAAAATGTGATCCTGCTCCCCTGCAGTTTCCAGAGACACAAGTTTTAAGTAGGCAGATCTAGAGAAATTAGTAATTACTCTTTGAAAATAGTAAACACAAAATTGTCCAAACAAGATAACTGTGTAGATAAAATCAAAAGGAGGGCTGAAAAGTCAAACCTACACTGAGTAACAAGCAAAGAGAAACAATCACTCATATAATTCTGTCTTCCAGAGACATTACACACAAAGAAACACTTCTACACTACCTTACGGTGTGAAGAGTGCTGTGTCCTACAGAAACCTAGGACAGGATCACAAAATGATCTGTAAATACAGGATTAAACTAGAATTCCTCTTAAATCAATAAATATTTTTCAGGTTCAAACAGTGAATTCACAACTATACACTTCCTAATTACGGCAGGTGTCTGTCCTGGATTTGAATGAGTCAGAGCTGCTTTTTCTTAGTAACTGGTGCAGTGTTGTGTTTTGGATTCAGTGTCAGAATAATGTTGATAACACATGGATGTTTTGTCTGATGCTATGTTGTGCTTACCCTAAGTCAAGGACTTCTCAGTGTCCCTTATCTGCTAGTGAGGAAATGCCCAAAAAAAAAGCTGGGAGAGAGTATAGCCTGGACAGCAGAGCCAAACTGGCCCAAGGGATATTCCACACCACAGAACATCACACCCAATATATAAACTCAGAGGAATTGCCTGGGAAGGGGATGATTGCTGTTTTATCCTTTTTTTCTAATTCTCCTCCCTGCCAGAGGAGTGGTGGTGATGGGCAGAGACACAAATTAAGCGTGGTACTTAATTTCTGTCTTGGGTTAAACCACAACAATGTCTTAATGTACTTCACTAAAATCTCAGTGCAGAGGTTACAGTAATACTCAAAGGCAGGGACAGGATCTCCAGGGGCTTCTTAGCCTGCAAACAAACTGATACTTGACTGCAATGTCTTAAAGAGTTGGAAGCTCAGTATGAAAAACTTGCTAATGCTAAGCAGCAAGAGAAGTACCTAGGCAGTCAAGAGGGAAAAGGAATTACTGTCATCCATGTAATTCATAGTCCTAATTCTCTTTGCCTCTGACTTAAGCCCCAAATGTTATTGGTATCCTTAAGGAACATCTGTTCCTTCTCTTTTCCAGAGCACTGATTAAACACAGACTAAATTCAATGTGCAGTAAACATAATTCCTAATCATAAGACATTTCCATCAGTCAAATATGATCATAGTTTCATCAGGCTTTGTTGAGAGACTGTTTCCCCATTTGAGATACATGCAGTGATAAAGCAGAGTTAATTTTGTGTAGTTTTAGTTTTACTCATCGAAGTCTTTTATGGTAATCTCTTTAGTTGCACTTCTTTTCTGCTCTGTGTCTACACTAACAATGACAGTATTATTGTTGTCTTAATTACTGGGACTGAAGGCTTGGGGGTTTGGGGAGTGAGGTATTTTTTCCTCTTAAAAATGTTGAGATTTAAGAGCACAGTGAACAAAACTTTCCCAAAAATCAGAAGACCAAGCCACATGCAACCTAGAAACCAAACTTTTTGACAAATGCTTGTGTGGTTTTATTTTAAATACTGCAGGAGAGATACTAAATAGGCTCTCTCATATCAGTTGTATAACTTCCTATTTTTTGGTCAGACACCATAAGGGCACACTAGTTACTTCCCACACTGGATTAGGTTTCCAAACACAAACCAAAGCAGTAACCATGCCCAGGATGTCAGGGTGCTGAAGTGTACTTACATCAATATGCATCTTTTCTGCAAAATACTTCTAAAATATTACATTCCTGTGTCTTCAACATATTGGCTCCTGCTTCACTGAAAATGATGTACTAATGCTGGTTGAGTTTCCCAATAACTTAGACTAGTTCAGATATATCCAAAAGTGTAAAGAGAAGCTGTGGAATCTTCATCCTTGCAGATGCATGGCATTTGACTGTACAAGACCCTAAAAAACTGGTTGGAGTGTCAAAACTGACCCTGCTCTGAGAGGGGAATTGTGTCAGACAACCTTCCAAGGTTTCTTTCATCCCAAATATTTCTGTGATTCTAAAATGTTTCCACCACATCTTATTCTTGTCATATCCTTGTGAACAAAATTTTTAAGTTTTGCAAAGAAAATTTGATGGTGTGAGATGAGATGGATTACAAGTCAGGGATGTTCTGTTCCACTTACTTGATTTCCACCCATGGAGATTTTTGCTCTTCCATCCTCATTTTCCTCTCTCTTTGTTCAGCCTACACAGATTAGTTGGATCAAATCAGGAAGTCATCACAATTCCTGAAACTCAATTTAGAGCTCATTCTATTCTCTACATCAAGGCTTGTCTCATTTCTTCTGCAAACCATAAGTGAGAAGAACAAATTTTTTTTTCTAAATTTGTGTTTCATTTAAGTAATTTGAAAACTTAGTCTTCCAAATTATTGTTTTAAGCAAATTTATTTCTTAAAAAAGCAACAACAACAACAACAACAAGAAATTTAATTTTTATATAGAAATTAAAACAAAAAAAAAGTATAAAAAAATTTCAGTACTCTGTTTACTAATAGCCTGTAAGTATAATGACTGAAAGTTTTGACATCCCTTCCAACAATCTCTAAAGTAGAAAATGTTATTTTTTGACTTTTGTATCATTATAGAAAATAGCAGTCAAATCACATAATAATTTGCTGAATTACAAGCAAATGGTACTCTGAGAACTTTATCCTCTCTTCAATAATAAATTGATTTCAAGAGAATTTAAAATAATTTCCTAAGATAATGCTTACTGTGTCATTTAGGCAAGAAATTTTACTGTAAATCAGTCTGAAATTATGATATACAATTACAAGAGAACTTTATATGTAAATAAATTTACTGTGCCCACTGTTTTTATCCTGTCTCTGCTCAACAATACCTGCAATTTTAACACAGCCAGGAAATCACATTAGCTCTGGGAGTTCATATTTAAATATGCTCTTCACATCTACTGAGGAAAAATGCTCAGATTTCAAATATTTTTGATGAAATACTTCATAAGCAAAGCACGCATTCCCTGAGGGATTATGCCACTATTTCCATTTAATTAAATTGATTAAATTAAAGTGAATGGTGGTCTAACCTCAAAAGGAAAATATATTTCATTTATGAAAAATGTGCCATTTTTTCTGCTCCATTGCATGTATAACACATAATGTCTTCAGTATGAGATTCCAGCTTTTCTAACAAGTTATTTGTTATATAAGCTTTAAGGTGATCTTGAACATTTGAAAAAACTTCTTTATGTCTCAATGTATTACCTTAAAAATACCAAAGTCTCTTTTTCCTACCCTCTGGTTACATCTACAGATAGCAGCTGGGCTAGTGGGTATGTAGATACCTTTCAAAAATGCTACAGTTTTGTACAGTTGTTGTGCATGCATTTAACCAAGGAAAAATCTGTTGTCAGAGTTCCTCTGCTACCCTCAGGATCAACAAGAATCTCAGAGGAAGTACTACAGCATCCCTCAAGTGATATAATTTAAGCAAACTGAATATGATACATCTAGGTCACACACTAGGATGAAAGAAACATTTAAAAACTACTTATTGAGACCCCATAATCCTTTAGTTTATTTCTGAAAGTCTTAGTTTGTAATTTTGGGGTTTTTTTCTGTTCTTCTTGATTGTTTTTTTTTTCCCTTTGGTTTTGTTTTGCATGTTTTCTGTTTTGTTTTTTATTTTTAATGATTGTGTGACTTTTACTGAAAGGAAGATAAACAAAGTTAATACCAAATTGTGGTCTGATCACACAATCACTGAAACTGAAGGGATCTCTTGAGATGAGCTGGTCCAACCCCATGCTCAGGCAGGGTCAGCCAAAGCACATTATCCAGGACTGTGCCCAGCCATGTTTCAAAACTTCACATAGACAGAGACTCCACAGACTCTCTGAGCTACCTGCTCCAGTGTTTGATCAGCATTTCAAATAAAAAGATTTCCTTGAATTCACAAGAAATTTCATGTGTTTCTGTCTGTAGCCATTGAAATTTGTTCCTGTCATCAGATCTTGCTGAAAAGAGGAGCATATTCATTCACTGCTTCAGGCTGGAATCCCATCTCTCTCTCAATTTCCCATTATGTGAAAGATGCTCAATCCCTTAATAACCCTAATGATCCTATATTGAACTCATTCAAGTTGCCCAGAGAAGTCAAGGATGCCCTGTTCCCAGAAATATTCAAGGCCAGGTTCGATGGGTCCCTAAATAGCACTAGAACTATTTGATATTTCTTAAAATTTTCCTTATTTTAAAATTAATTTTTAAAAGCTGAACCATTTGTCACCTCAATTACCTCATGTTCTCAAGACAGAAACATCTTTCACTCCAAAGTTCTACATTCAGCAACCAGAGAGGCGAAAACATTCCTTTTATTTTATATTCCCTCCTTCCTTTTTTTTGTACTCTGGAAATGTTAAAAAGTAAACATTATTAACAGGCTGATCTGCTCTTACAGTCTGTATATAACACTGTGAGTTCCTTCAGCACCTTATTGAAGCATGCCCCTAGCAAGGGTGATTAGCAGACTGCATAGTGAGGAAGGAAACAACCCTAATTCTTCAGTTGCAGGCTTCATCTGCATTTGCAAAAAAAAAAAAAAATCAAGGTGTCTTTTTTATTAGTTTGCCTTTGCAGCATCAACAATTAAACATGAGTAATAATATTAAAAATAAAAAGCATGTCTTTCATTCAAAGCCAGTTGGCAAAATTCAAAGGAAAAAAATCACAAATTATCTTAAAGAGAACTTTTTTAAAAAACAGATTTAAAGTATGATTACAGTTAGAATATATTCTAAAGAGCATCTGAAAAATATGGGCAGTTTCCCTCAAAAAATAAATCCTAGTTGATAGACCACTCTTCATATATTCTTTCAAGCAATACATTAGAAAATATTGGTTTATAGTATTAAATTGGAGGAAAATCAAATAGCATATTTGCTTGTTAAAATCGATTTTCTATAGATTTTTTTTAGTCTGGAAGCTTGGTTTGTTTTCCTGCCCAAAACTATATAAAAATAAAATGCTATAGTTAGCACTAGTGTGACCTCACCTCAAGAGTTGTGAGCGCTCTGGACCCACCACTTAAGAACAATGTGAATTGTGGAGGCAGGTCCCATGGGGAGATGCTGAGGGTTACAGGTTTGTCTAGTTTGAGGAAAATGAGGCTGAGGGACAACATCCTTGCTCCTCTCTGCAGTTCCAAAGGCAGGGAAGTGGGGAGGGAGGAGTTGAGCTCCTCTCCTGCTTACCCAGGGATAGGATGTGGCTTCAAAGATGCATCAGAGCTGACATTTTAGCAGCAGGTGGTGTAACCCTGGAAGAGCCTTCCTGGAGATATGGTGGGTATCCCAAGCCTGGCAGTATTTCAGAGGCATCTGGACAATGCCCTGAGTAAGTGCTGAACTTTTGTTCAGCTCTGAAGTGGGCACCGAGTTGGACCAGATGATTGTTGAACATCCTCTCCAATTGAAACTAGTCTTTTCTATTATTTTCTGTTCAATTGCATACTGTTCTAAACATTGGGTTCTATTTTCAGTGAACTTTCCACTAATTTATATTTCATTTTGACAGACTACTTATCTAAATTGTAATTATTTTATTTGATGAACTATGTAGAAGAGTCGAAGAAAATTACTAATCCTCTCAAAAGTTGTGCTCTTTTCTGTAATTTTGGTCTATTTTAATTTGAAGTAATATGAATAAAATCCTCTTTTATACTCTTACATATAGCAAGAAAAGAAATATAAAGAAAAACTGTTAGTATGAAATGAAGTAAAGAAAATATTACCTTTAAATAAAACTTCTCACAGGAAAAAAACGAATGCAGCTGAACACATCCTAAACTTTCATAAAAACATAAAGATATTAAAGGAAATTCAGATGCAAAAGATAAGATACTAAAAAGCAGAAGGGTCAGTGACTAGAGTTAGGAGTTTGTTCCCATAACATTTCTCTTCCTGGACATACAAATCTTTAGGGCAGCAGCAAACAAGGAAAAACTGCTCCAATTACTGATTATGACATTTGCAAGAAGGAAAGAATAACATGAGGAGACTGAGAAAAGAAAAAAAACAACTAGTTTTCTTTCTGTGCATTTTATGCCACAGAGGACACACAGAATCTTCAGAACTGTGTATGAATGTGAAGTTTAAGCTGTTTCTGCTGATTTGGAATGACCCTTGGATGTCATGGATTCTGTTTTTCCTGGAAGAGAAACAATTCCTATGTTAATGCACTTCCTTGAGTCAGGCTGATTCCAAAGACAACTCATATTTAAAAGGAAATTAAAAAGGACCATGAAAAGTTATTGAACAATACATATAAAAGTGAAATAAAGCTGGAATTTATGTTTTCTTTCCTACATCCATGCATAATGATTCAAGTAACTATCTTGATTTGTGGCACGCATTTCAAGATGCAGACATCTGAGTCCAAAAATTATTTATATTCTTGAATGACAATCTACACCTTGAAACAAAATTTACAATTTAAAACTACCTTGAAATAGATCTACAGCTGTAAATTTTTAATATCAACCACTGATCTTACACTGACAGCTAGAAGAATAAACTTTGCTAAGCTAGACATACATGAGATTTAATGTGCCCTCAGTGCTTCCTCTAGGAACACTAGAATTTAATAAACTGAGAGGAAAAACTATCAATTTTTGTTTCACCTATCTCCACCTTTTAGAGCATATTCATAATTTTTCTCCTTTAAATTATTCAGAATAGTATAAAGGATGTGATCTAAGAGATGTGTGATACAAATGTGCGTGGCTGAAGGCTCTTCAAGCCTTCAACATTCAAGTCTACAGCTCAGAAGAATTTTTTGAGTGATTCATTAGATCTGGATAATTCCAGGATGAGGGAGTTGGGCTTCTTCAGCCTTAAGAGGAGAAATCTCAGGCAGATATTCCTTATCAATATCTGACCAGAGGATACAGAGAAGATAGAGGCAGATCCTCTTCTGAGGTTCACAGAAATAGGATGAGAGTCAAAAACATGAGCTGAAATATGGGAAAATATGACTAAATAAAAGGAATAAACATTTTCTAGCACAAGGTGGGACATTTATGGAAAAGGGTTTCCTTCCAGAAAAAATCTAGGAGTGGGGGGATAAAATAAATAAAGAATGCTTTTCATTTAGATGGAAAATTTGTACACACCTTTCATTTCATAAAGACAGTGTAATCTGCTTTCAAAATCTCCTATTGTGTATTGGAGTGACTAGTCTGATTTAAAATTCACTTAATATGCAGTTTGCATCCTGACAACTGATGCATATACAATACTAGATAAAAATCTGGAAATGTAGCAGGCATGTAATCATGTAATAACTTCTACAGGCAGGCTGAGATAGGAGATAGCTGAGAACCAAACCTATCAGAGCAGCAGGCAGAGGTTTGGGCTGATAAGCTGCAGGCAGCAAGGTGGTGCAAGGTGGAGGAGAGAGGACTGGCAGCCAAAGTCAGGCAGATACTGAGTGCAGAGAATAGATTTATTTGATCAGAGACCCTCAGAGGATCCTGCTCAGGGCACAATCACAGCCAACATTATCTCAGCCTCCCTGGAATAGCAGTAAATCTTTAAACTACCCAAAGAATACAAGTAACTTTACTAGGCAATTACTGTTTTCTCTATTGGATGGCTGCTGAACGGTGCAGTATAAATGTATAGCACATTTCTGAATTTAAAGGTGTTTTATATTATTTTATATTCCATCTTTTTTCCTTCTCCTCCTAAGAGACTGTTGTTTACTTAAACTCAAAAACATGTTCAGGTTTATTTTGATTTTAAATTTTTAGACCCAAAGGTGCCTGAAGCTATATTGAAGTTAGTTTCACAGAACTTCAGTAATATTTGGAAGGAAAGGTTTCCTCAGGAAACTGTCAATATTCCCCTTATAACAGGGGGAGGGGGAAGTAAATGCTTCAGAAATTTATTACAGAATAGAAAATTGCTCAGGAATTTACCAAGTACAAGCTGACTTTTCTCCTAGGATAACAACAAATATGGATTTATTGAGACAATTTTATATGCAAAGATAGCACGGGCCAGCATGCAGACATAGAGGAGTTAGGTTTAATCATTTAATAGGAGAATGCTGCGTACTGTGGAAAAGTTTGAGAGGAAAATCTATTAGTTGGGCATATTCAGTATATTTAATTAATAGTGACCTGTAGACTAGATATTTCCAGCCCTATATAAAAATAGTAGTGATTTCATAGCCCAGTTGGAAGGTTTTTTGAGACATGTCTGAAACAGATGTTAGATACTTCTTCCACCAGCAGAGAACACAACCATTTACAATGTCTTCATGCTTGTTTGCATGTTTATTGCCTAATTCATATCCATGACATTTCTGAATGAAGTGACTATTACCTATCCTTCTTTTAAAATTATAATTATAGTAATTAAACTCTCAAACAAGTTTTACATTTTGCTTTTACAGGATGAAAGATAATAAGGTTTGATTCCCTCAAAAAAATAAAAATCTATAAAACTCTGTACTGCCCTTATGTTTTTTAAAGTTATAGAAAGGCCAGAAAAAACTTTCATTTGTATTTTTTAAACAATAATATCCCTCTGCATTGTGTGTTTCTTGTTTGCTATGTCTGAACCACATTTTAAACAGAATTCTCTGTCTCATATTGAATGCTGGAATTGCTTCATAATATGTGTTCTTCCACTTATTTTTGAAACACAAATGCAGACTATTATTTTATTGGTTTACTCCTGATAACTTCTATCTTCACTTGAGTTATCAGTAGTTTATGGATAGGCACAGAAAAGCTGTGAAAAATTACTGCCTTATTTATATACACACAGAGAGAATATATGTCTACATATAAAATTCTGAAGAAAAAAAGCATTCAAAGTGTGTAATACTCTCATGCTCTGTCAATGGATTCACAGACACCCAGTACTTCAAACTTTACACCACATTAAACCATGAAAATACAGTCCCATCTTTACTCTACAAACAGCAGAATAAAGACATGTGAAAGGCAAATATCTTCTGAAGTTCGAGCTCAAACTCCATGTGGTGATACAGGATTGCAGCTCACGTTATCAGCTCCTTTTTCATTAGAAAAGCCTTTAAAAAAAAAAAATCAAAGGGAATATTTGTAGCTCTTTTCTCCCTCTACAATAAACTGTGTGTTTCTGAGAAAAGAACCGACATGCTGGCTCTCTTGTGTTTTAGGATTGTGCCAGAAGTGCCAGTGGAATCAATGTCTCCTATTAAGAGACAAATCCTCTGAAGAGTTGAGCCTGTCAAAATAGATGGAAAAATAACCTTTTCCTGTGTGTTCAAATAACAGATGCAGCATACAAAGTACTGCTCAAGAACGGCCCCAATAATTCTTACATTGAAGTTAAATTTAATAGTGAACAAGTGGACTTTTGAAAAGTAATAGTTTTAGATTGGGCAGAAGAAAATCATTAAGATCTATAAATATTAGAGGTCTTATTGATATGACAAGAAGTTTTTTGTGCTGAATAATAAGACGACTGTGGAGGAGAAAAAGGTTAATGAATATACTGAACTGCAGTTGCCATGGGAACCAGCAATGCCTTTTACCTATGATTAGATACTGAGATAAATCATGTCCGTGTTTGTATCTGTATGCCTGTGGGAGGAAGGTTATTTAAGTTGAAGAAATAAATTCATGAGAGATGGACAAGGAAATGCACTCTTTCATAGACCATTTGCGTCCTGAATTGTCCATCCTCAAAACTGTGCCAGCATTTTAGCTGTTTCAGTGAAATAACTTTGGGTTGGAAAAATCAGCTTCTTCAAGGTCAGATGACTCAGCAGAGTAAAATCTCACAAATAAACTAGGTTTAAAGAATGAACTAGGTTTAAAGAACGAATCTACAGGTTCCTTACTGAGTTTAATGTACATCTGGCCTGAAACACCTTCAAATCTATAGTTACAATACGTATTCAGATACTCTGAATTTGCCCTAGATCTTGGAAAACATATTTTATTGGTAGTCTAAATCTCAATGAATCTCAGTATACTCCTTTGGCACACAATCTCAAAAGCACTATAAAAATTCTGGTAGCTCCTTTTCTTATTATCTCTACTAAGCAAGGGAAAAAGGTACTTTGAAAGTAATGTCACTTTCTAGAAGAGAACTTCTTCAACTTTTTCATCAAATATAAGATATTCAAATTCAAGATAACAGTGCCTTTGTATGCACTAAAAACAATCAATAAATCCTCATTCTTCTATCAGTCCACCAATGACAGATGATTTGATATTGAGTCAGTTTTATCATCCAGGTTTTGCTTTTTATCTTATTATTATTTCAACGATAGTTTCATTACTTGTAACATCACTCTAAACCCCATACTTGTAGGTCATGGAGAATTTCCATTAGAGTTTTAATTTATTATGCCATTTTCTTCTCTTCAAATTCTGGCATAGGAAAATTGTAGTAATTAGCTTAAATCTAGGACTTTCATAGTATGAAACAGACTGTAATAATAATAAAATCAGAATTTGAAATGAAAAGCACAAAGATCTGTAGCAGATCCTGGTCTAAATGTTGCTTTTAGTACACTATTATCTGCATATGAGAAGAAAAATGCAGTTGTGAGGAAGTCAGCAGATGAGGAAACAGAAAGGGTATTGAATTCCAGAATCATCTGAAAATTCTTTCTTTCTTTCTTTCTCTTTTTTTTTTTTCTTTTCTACCACTGAGGCATTCCTTTTCTCTCTCTACCTAGATAATATTCCCTTATGAGACCACACAGGAGGACCTCACCTACAGACAATCACTATCCCCTTTTTATTGCTTTTGTTTGTTTTCTAGATTTTTTTTTTCCAATGTGACAGAGTTTACTGAGGAAAGTATTAGGTTGTGCCTGACCAGTTTGGGATGCACCATTCTCTGTAATGTAGGATAAAAGGAAGAAATTCTGAATTGCACCATGGGCTGCACACACAGTGTTTCAAAAGTTTCTTTCAAAAAGGAAATGGAAAAACTGCTGAGATTTTTTTTCTGGTGGTATATTAAGCAAAAATAGGAAATAAGTAATGTTCATAAGTAGTGTCCTCTAGCCTATGTCTCTCTAACACCAGTGCTGTAAATATAGGGACCTGCTTGGTTCATTTGCTTAATTTTTTAAGGATGTAGGCCATTGTTTCCATCACATGGTTTGGAAAAACCAGAAATTATAAATCATTCATTAAAATCTCTTTCTGTAAGATTGGTCAATTCAGATGTAGAAATTAGAGAAGATTCTTCATTTTACTTCATGATTTTTAACTAAATTGGCTTCTAAAGCAATTTCTCTTGTATTCAGAACACTTTTTTAAGGTTAACTTAATAAAAGTATGTAATCAGCATTTGTTCTAGGTGAATCAAACTGATTTTTTTAATACTTTGCTTTATTAATGATCTGTAAACATTCAAATGGCAATGTTATTGACATAATCTCATATATTATTTTTGTGTGCAAAGAATGTAACCTAGAGCAGGAATCAGAAAGGAGGAATGTCAAAACTATCCTTTCTGTTTATCTCATTTATCTTGTGACATTAACAAAATAAATCTCTGTTATTCATATTCCACATAACAGATTCCAAGACACATGCAGATTTCCATTATCTATTATGTACTGTTCTTACACTGTAAAAAATATCTTGTCTAATGCTTTATTACAGACTATTAAAAATCAAAATACAGAGTGTCTGAAATTGGAGCAACTGTTTTAGAATGTAAAAAGAAACATACAAGATTGTCTCAATCATCAATCCTACAATAATTTGATATAAATAACCTGTCTGTCCATCTCCAAAATTCAACCAAACACTAAAATCAAAAGCAACTTACTATATAAGAACATCACTACAGATCTACTTGCTCCTTTTGTGATGATTTTTGAATAAAGAGCTAATATTTTCAAGCTTTAGGTGGTCTAGTGATGGCAATATCCTAGAGCAACATCTAGAAATGTTTGCATGCCTATTAATGTAGAAACATCATACTGCAGCCTAATAAAGCAAAATAATCTTACCAACATATACATAAAATAGCCTAGTTCTGATTGGTGTATTAATCTATTTCATCAAATCCAAAAAATGTGTTTTAAGAAACCTGAAGCTTCATAGTCTAGTCCCGTGCAACAATTAGAATCAGAGCCAGAAGCCATGTGGGTCTTGAGAAAAAAGTTCCTCTATTGCCCATCAGTTGCAGGGTGGTAGAAGAGAGCTTTCTAGTGACTATTATTATTACTCCAAACATTTAAAATAAAATCAGAGACACTCATGTAACTCTCACACTAGAGGGTGACATAACAGGTTGAGCTAAGTACCTGCATGTAATGAAATAAAATATTTTTAAATGCCTATTGTAAGAGATATTTAAAAACCTTTTTTAATACCATGAATGGATTTTTTGGTATAATTTTGTGCTATATTTTAGTCCTCTGATTTGCTAGCACTACACAAACTGCTTTCTCCACCTTTTTCTAATTTAAATTTTGAGCTTAAAAGCACATAAAGTGGAATATTTAAAGCCTAAAAACCAACTTATTGTCACAAAGTGAGTTTTCATAGAATAATAATAATAATAATTAAAAACAAAACAAAACAAAACAAAACAGAAAAAATAGGTTTTTCCTCTTCTACATATTAAAAGAGAACATTATTCAGGTGGCTACTTCTACTTACACATATTTCACTGATTGTTTCCATAAGCCTGAATGACAAACTTGCCTTGCATTGTGGCTTTCCCTCCAGACAACAGAACCCCAAAGATAAGAGGAATTTAATGATTATGTGTTATTATTTTTCCTGGTGAATATATAATCTAATACTCTGATAAAATATTATAATAGTGAGATAGATTACAGCTGTCAGAAATGTTTTCATATCTGTGTTCTTGTTTTTAAAGACAGTTGTGTTCATTTACATGCTTAGGTTTTGCCTGGATACAGTTAATTTTTTTTTTAATAATACGTCCTGTAGGGCTGTGGTTTGGGTTTGTGCTGGAAACACTGTTGATAACACAGAGATAGATATTGTTGTTATCAGTATTTGTGGTGAGTCCTGTGGCACTCCTGGCAGTCATGGTCACCTCTCAAACAACCCTTCCAGCACATGGTCCTCACAGCATCACCTTTCCCACCCACTGACTCTAAGTTAGATTTTTCTCATGTGGTCTCCAGCTCAGACTCCTGAGGTTAATAGAGGATCAAAACCTCGAGAATTTATAACTCATGAGCTATTAAGAATATGTGTAATATTCAAAAGCAACCAAGGAGATAATGATGTTTGGCCTTAACTTGCCAAACAGAAAAAGCAGGCACACTTTCATGCTTAAATTCTTCTTACATTTTCATTTTGCTTCATATTTTCAAACAGCCAAGGACAGTAGGAAAAACAGCAAACACATAGTTAATATTTATAGTTCTCTTAAAGATCTCTTCCTTTTATGACAACACACCGGGTAAAACAAAACTTAAATGCTAAAATAAGTCAATCCACTGCAGGTTTTATCAATTCTGGATCTTTCTTCCTGCCAAAAGATTAGAGAGGAAAAGCATACATATATTGGTTGTCTAGTCTTTCCAACCTTTATCAAGATCTTCACTCTACAAGCAAATTTTAGATTTATGAAGTTATGCTCCTTCTGAAACTGCAGGAACTGATATTTTATATTTGCTTACTTGCAGGGACCTGTACAGAAAATTTATACTTTGACTGCATGAACATTCAGGATACATAAAAATGAGTAAGCATCCTTTTTGCCTTGTATTTGTGTTTTAATTGAGAATCAAAGCCAAGCTGGGAAAACATATCATTGTATATACAACCACTCAGCTTGACAGGGCAGATGGAAAATTGAGCTAAAAATAGAAAGCACTGGAAAGCAATTCTTGCTGGGTGAATTTCAAATACAGAGGTAAGTTAGAGGTGTATGCACCAAGCATAGCACGTAGAAAACCACTGGCTAACAAATGCACAGCTTGAGCAGGAAAATTTAATGGCAACCTTCAAACAAGTAGAAGTGATAAAAAAGGAATGACAGTCTGCAAAGTTTGATTTCTTGCTGAGTAAATCCTCAAGATACATTAATAAGATGTAGTTTACATGAATCATGTCTTAATACCCCAATTTTTTTTTCTTAAGAAGTACAGTAGAAAAACAAACCCCTCACTCAAAAAAAAAAAAACAAAAAAAAACAAACCCCACCAAAAAACAAAACAAAACAAAACAAAACAACAACAACAACAAAAAAAAACTTAAAAAAGGGAGAGGATACATACTAAATACTTGGAATACTAAAAATATCCTCTTCTATCCTCTTTTGCTCCACACATATGCCTAGTGAAGTGCTCCTTCTTTTGTCCAATAAATGAGGTTTCCTAGAGATTTCTGTATAGAAACACTGACCTTACTCACTCAATATGTTTCTCTGCAACAGAAGAGATATCCTTTACTGTCTAGGTTTTTTTCAAGAAATTCACTATGAAATAATATGGATTGATATAATCAAAGCTTGGAGATAAGAAACATGTCTCTCAGTTTAGCCTGAAGCAAACTGTGAAGGGAAACATTTCACAGACAGCAGGTATTTTTCAAGGAACATCTACCCCACACCTCAACTTACCACATGGCACAAATTACTTCCTAACACCCTTTAACACAGATAAAATTCACAACAAAAAACACATCTCCAGCATTTCCAAGGAAGGTAAAGGTCATCCTAATGCCTTAGATTTCTGAAGAGCTGGGAAACATCACTACCTAATTGCAAAGTTTCTGACATTTTGACTGTAAAACAAAGTGATAGCCTGTCAAAAGAGAGAGATAGATTACAGAGAATGGAAACTCTCTGTATACTAAAGATATCACACAGTCAGAGCCACACAGAGGAATGCACACTTGCACACACACCTTTAACATCTCTCACATGCCGTGGAGTTGCTCACTTTCCAGATTTGACTTCACATGAGCAGTCCCAGCACTAAAATTACATTGGCTGAGCTATCAAGCTGTCTGATAGGAGTTTTTTTTCCCCTCATTTCAGGGTATAGTTGAATGAATATTAAATAAGATTGCTAAAATGTAGCCTAAAGAAGATAATAAAGAAACTCCTGAGATGTTAGCTCATTAAAGGAAAAGTCTGCTTGTAGGCAGCCATTCTCACAGCGGCTGTTTTGTAGCAGGTGATAGATGATATGAGGTCTGAAAAAGAAGGATCCAACTGTTGACAAATAGAAAATTGTGAGGGTTTTTTTTCCTGATTTACTCACAAAAATAAGATGCCAGTTCTTCATCATCACCAGTAATTTGTTGTGGTTTTATCGTATATACATAACAATACAAAATTTCTTTTTATGCTTCACTTAAAAATTCCCTTTTACCTCAGTTAGCTGTGGTTTACTTCCTGTCTGTCAGATAATTACTCAAAAAGGCCACCACTGGTTGTCAAGTCACAAGCTCCCACCCCTCTGGTCCCGTAACTGAAGATGCAGAAATGATCAAAATAGAACAGAACATAATGTAAAAGTAGCAGGAGTTCCTTGCTACTAAAAGTACTAAACATTTGTATACAGAAAATGGAAAAAAAAAAAAAAATTAAGTTTGCCAACAGGTGAAGAGGGCTTTAAACTACAATTCTAAAATTTCTGGGGAAAGGGAAACTCAATCCATCCTGCTTCTACTAATTAGATGTCAGGGAGAGCAAGAGATGTTCAGGCCCTAGAAAGGGATCCCAGGTCAGCAGCAGAAGACCTGAAGAATATTATAAAGGAATTATGGGCACTCCAGCCAGCAAGTCAGCTCCATCAGGGCCCAACTTAAATACGAATACATGTGGGATGGGAATAAACAGGAGTAGGAAGAGATTCTTCCCTGTGAGGGTGGTGGGGCCAGGTTGCCCAGAGCAGCTAAGGATGCTCCAACCCTGGAAGTGTCCAAGGCCGGGTTGGATGGGGCTCTGAGCAACCTGGCCCAGTTGAAGGTGTTGGTATGAGATGTTTTTTAAGGTTCCTTCCAGCCCAAACCATTATATTATTCTATGACTTAAGTAAATAACACTTGTACTACAAAATATATCACAGTTTCTTAAGACCTAAGCTACACAGTCAGTTCTTTTCACTTTCTAGCTTATCTTTGCTCAGATGACTTTTCAGAAAGAAGTGAACATCAAACATTACAACCAAAACATATCATTACTGCCACATCAGTTCAATATGTGAAAGAATTATTTTGTCTGGGTAATTTTGATAATAATAGTTATTAAAACAGTCCAGAAATAAAGTGAATCTCCCCAATTAAGCAGGTACACAGGCTAAAACAATTGTGATGTTTCAAAGCTATTTAAGGGTGGACTACAATTCTTTTGCATAAATGGACTGGAAATAATTTTTTTATCCATACATGTGAGAAGAATCTGATAAAAACAGTATTTCGCAAAAAAATATTCAAACTTGATAGTCAACAAAATTTAAAAAGCTAAGGGGGCACATCAAAAGCAAAAGGTAAAAATATGTAGCAAAGTATTATAGAAATGTTCAGGGTATAAAAAGGAAAAAAAATAAGAACACTTATAAGGCAAAGTCTATTTGTAGTAGTATTTCACTAAGAAAGATAAAATCTGTTAAACCAGTAATAAGAAAGAACAGTGTTCCCTCATTGGAATATTATTAGAAAACACTGAAGGAATTCAGTTCATGTATATAATCTATAAGCAGAATTTAAGATTTGATTTTGTCTCTTAATTCTTAAGTTATATTTAAATTTATTTTATGAATATTATTTTTGTTATTCTTACCATATAGGTAATAATATTATGCTAATAAACTTTGAACAGCAATGAGTTATAATTTTTGTCCTGAAAAATTGTCCATATTAAATATGAGTCAGTTTAAAACCAGTCATCACTACTGGTTCTCTGTTTCTTATAATAATAAAATTTGTGTTTTATAGGCAGTCTACATAATGTGATCTTTCCACAGTCCAAAATATGTGGGGGAGAGGCAGCATTCCAGAGGTGAAATGTGATGGGAATGAGGAATGATTGTCTTTGCATATCTGCAAAAGTAGGCTTCTCTTCCAAAAAACGCTTTGAGAAAAAAAAAAACCCAAACCATAAAACTTCTGCTGATCCAACAGCTAAGCTTGAAAGAGGTTGTACATAACGGAGAGAGCAAGGATGCTTTCATTGCAAATTCTACAATTCACAAAAAAAGGCTGTAATCATGGAAGAAGGAATGCAGACTGACAAAAAAAACCTGTAAATAGATGTTTTCCATGCTCAATCCACAGCCTACCTGAGAATTTGAAAGTCTGCTGAAAAAAAAAAAAAAGTATATAAGGAAAAATACAAACTTTATTTCCAAAAATTTGGGGCAAACGTGACTAAAAGGGATTTTCAGAAAAGAATGAAATGTGAAACATTTTATTTTTGCATTTTAAAGGTATGCTTTTCTGATTTTCTGTCTTAGCTAGCTAAAAAAGATATTTGCAGGTGAAAAAAACATGAACATTTTTGCATATCAAAAGCACAAGACTTTTCACAGAAAATTACATGTATTTTATCTAGATTACATAATTTTTAGTTTTTTATGCTCAAAAAAATTATTCTTCTCAATTAGTCCCTACCAAAACACTACACATAATCCATAATTAATAATCTAGAAGCATTGGTAACCACTGTGTAGGAAGAAAATGTCAGATGAACAACTTTTCAAATAATTAATTAAAAAGTCCATGCATAACAAAGATTAATAGTAGAGAATTACACTGAAATTTACACCCATAGGTTTCCTCTGCCCCCACTCTGCCATCTTGCAGTGACTCAAGAATTTACTGCAACATTTTGGCAAGAAATTCTGAGTGATTTTGAGTTCTGGTGTTTTTAAAATGTCTGATAGAAGAGAGTTGTTTTTCTGATGCAGAGGACAAACTCCTGGGAAGGGGAGAGGTAAATGGCAGCAGAAACAGCTCCATCTGTGAGCAAAGAATTCTGGAGTTGTGGATTAGGGTTGCAGAAAGATGATGATCACTACCCTGGTACAAAATAAGACTTCTGGACTTCCCACCACAGGAGGAAAATTATATTGGCTACCTTTGGTGCCAGTTCCATCCTTTCTCAGCAAAGCATTGCCCAAAATAGCCAAAACATATGTGAGAGACAGAGGGTGCAGAGGGTGTGTTTACTGCTCCCAAATAATGACTCCAATTTACTTTTCCCTTCATTCCAAAAGGTAGAATTTCCAGTTCAATAATTATCTTCTTTCTCTAGCAGCATGTTCCATCCATGGTAACAAGAAGTTTAATGTTAACATCCATTTTTAGTGTACATTGGACATTAACAGTGCCAGAGATTTTATTCAGGACCCTGCTAACAAAACATTGTCAGTGTTTATAAGTAGTTTGAAATGTTGTGAAGATTGTCTTTAAATTCATAGAACACATTTCTCCATTTTTAAGTTTCATCTTACAATTTCTATGTTTTTAAATGAGATTCTAGCTTACTTCAGACTCAAAATTCAAGTCTGCCTTTTCTACCTTCATTACCTGATATAACTAAAATACAAAACAGAAAAAAAATATATAAAACGAATGTTTCAGAGATTTTCAAAGAGTTTCACTGAAAAACGAAAGTTCTAAAAATTGTTTCATCTCCTAACACACACTGACAGTTTCAGTATTTAACTTTCAACCTGTGAGTCAGTGCACAGAGAATAAAAGCTATAAACAGGCATCATCTTGCCACCTATATTTTTAAATGCTTTTTTGTGATGTAGAACCCTCCACTGCAAGAATTGTATAATATCTGTTGTTTGAGAACTTCCACAGCCTCTCCCCTACTTAATCCATCCTTTAACAGTGACAATATCACCCCTAGTCTCAAGGGTCTTCTCTAGTTTCTACCACATTTCTAGGTACAGTTCAAGACACTCATTTTACAGTTCAAATATCTCTTTTTCTGTGGACTATTGCTTAGTCTAAAGCTTCATTTCTTCTGTAGTAGTAAAGATGTACTGAAATACATAACGCAAGGTGCACCTTATTTCAACAAGAAGAAGCCAACAAAATACTGGTAATCTTTAGTAAGGCATCCTCAGGGCATAATAAAATTTCTTGTTTGATCTCAATATATGGACATTTTGACTAGTAAGGTATCCATGAAAGTGGATAAATACTTTCTCTCACGGACTTTTGAACAAGGCCATTTTAGAAGACACTGAAAATCTAAACTTACTGCATATCTTTGTGTCCTGCAGTTTAAACAGTGAAAAGAAAACTAAAGAGAAAAATGGAAGCAGAAGTCACATAGATCCTCTTAAGAATACTATACTCAGAAAATAGAGCATAAATTTATTCCCTTTTCTTTGCAGCAAAACCACAGAGAATGCAACAAAATAAAATGTGAATGTAGTGAGGGCAAAAAACTTGCACTAAAAGCTAAGGGAAGGATTATAGTATGGGCAATTCAAATTATGAAACAATATATGAATCTGGATTTAACCATCTGAATAGGCAACAGAGTAGAAAATACCTGTTAAAACACCTTCCAAAATAAGGACAGCTAAGTGACATTTTCAGAGTGTGCAACATTTCAGTTTACACCATTGAGAATATTCTCGCCTGCAAATGTTTCTGTTGTCCAGATTTAAACTTCACCTTCTGAGGGTAAATTTTTCTCCCTTTATCTGAACTGTAAAAGACAGGAGCTGAAAAGGAAAAGATGCAAAGAAGATTTATTGATCTTGTAAAAGATGACATAGAGCATTCTGGAAGAAGAAGACAGAATGGGGGAAACAGATTCAGGGAAGGGATGAAGAAGCTGCGTTTGGTGGCAGAGTCATAACGTAAGTGGAACATCAAAAACAATGTGTATGAAAGGGAAGAAGGTGAGAAGGAGAGCACAGAGGGAATTGAAATTATTTCTGAGGTAAGCAGACTGTAGAATCTCTGAATGAAAAGAAAGGATATGCTTTGTTTAAATAGCAGACATGAGGCAGAGAAAGAATCAAAATATCAACAAAGGGAAGAGAGAATGAGTGATGTAGGGAGACGAGTGGCGGGGGGGAATGAGGGAATCACAGATTTACAGAGGCGGAAAAATATTGTAACACAAAAAATGTGCAAGTGAAAAATGGGCAAGACAGAAAATGTATGTGTTCATTTTCATACCCAAACTTTAGTGCACTGAATTCATGCTACTACAAACAGAGCTGATTGCCATTATCGTTATCTCAGAGATTATTGCCTCTGAAAACTTGAAGGGTCTGCTGTTTTCCAGATGCAGACAGGAGACCTTGCAGGCTGGAAGTAGGCAAAGCATCCTGCCTGCAGCCTTGGGAGCTGCAACACAACAGAGCAGAAGGGGCCTTGAGGCAGTTCATGGTTTGTTTGTATTCCTTTTGATGGGTCTTTTCAGGAAAATAATAGCCTGCTACATAAGCCCCTTCTAACAAGTTTATTTCTATAAAAGAAATATATTGACTTTATTGACCACAGCTATCCCAACCACTTTACAAACGATGTAGGGATGTAAAGCTGTAAACCTGTGTTAAGTGGTCAGGTTTACATCTTCTTATCTACAGCAGACAGGTAGCTAAAGACAGATGGAGTAAAATGGGAAATTTCTTTTTTTGTGTGTGTACTCCTCTACCCTAACACTATTCAATTGTCTTCTCAGCTCTGATTTAATAGAAGACACTGATATGTGCTGAGAAAACAAGTCAAACATGGATGGTTACTTTGGGGGCTGTTTATACAAAAGTTCTGGCCCATATCTGCCCTGCTCTAAGATGTTAAGTGCAAACAGGAAAAAACAAAGCAGAGAAGCACAACTGAACTGGTAACTGGTTCCATATCCTCCACTAATACATTTGTGGGGATGAAGGAGAACCAAGAGGTAAACAGCACCTAGTCAATAACTACTAATTGATTGTGGAAATGGGGCAATTTTCAGCCATGTAAGCTGAGAGCAATAGTGATGGTCACAGCTCTGGGTGGGGGGAAGGAATATCCATTCCCAGGGCTTGCCATGGTAGAGAGCCTGAGCCTTTGGAGAGATGTTAATGTGTGGAAGCTTGGGCAGACCAAAGGACAGCAGTGAATGTCCCCTTTCATTGTGTCTGTGGCATAAACGACAACTGGAACAGAGGATCACATTCCTGTCAGTATATACTAAATACAGGACATGCAAGCATGTTGCAAGATAGTATTTGTTGTTTTCCTGGTGTTCCCATCCCCCTTCATATATACACTAAAAATGTTAAATCTCTGAGCAAAACATCTCTGTCCTTATGGTTAGCTTCTTCTAAGTTCCCCTGTCATATCTATATCTGGATAAAATTATTAGGGAACAGCTAATTAACAACAGAGAATACCTGATGTCTTCATTAGGATAATTTAAAAACTCTGTAGAATACAGCAGATTGCTGTATTTATATATATATACATGTAATAAAATACATTTTGCTGCAGCAGAGTGCAGAAGACTTTTCCATCACATCAGGGAATGTGTTGTTTGCTGCACCAATATTAGTTATTTGATACTGACTTCAACCAGTTTGATGTCAAGCCCCTTTGATTCCCTTTGATCTGTAAACTCCTGTTTACAGAAGTGCCCAGAAGAAACAAAATATGCTTCAAAAGTAATTTGATACTAATTTTCCAAAAGAAGCAAAATAAAAAAAAAGATTATAAAGGGCAAGTTTGGTCTGAAAGGTAATTATTCAGCAAGGTCTCTGAGAGTGAAACAAGTTTCATCTACGTTAATAGCCTGCATGCAGCAGTGGGCAAAAGGTACAGGGAGAGATTTTACTGCTATTATTTGTTAATGCATAAACTATGAAATTTTACTTCAGAGAAATTTAGGATGTCTCGTTTCCAGTGACTGCTATAAAAACCTTGAAAAAGCTGACAGAATGTTAATGATAATCCGTGATTATAATCTTTCAGGAAGATGTAGTGTGACCACAACTGGCAAATGTGTCTCAGAGGGGGTTCGTTGTAGCTTCAAGCTAAGAAAGAGTGAAAAAAACACTTCAATAATCATATCCCCCAAATACCTTTATTGCAATCTCCCAGTGTTCTGTTTTGTATTATCACATCCATCTGGCAATGAAAAAAATGGCCAGGTGTTACAGGAATTAGCTGGCATACAGTTACCTTGAATAATATATGATGTTAAATAGGATAAACAACAAGAAGAAAATTATAAAATTAGCAAGAAAACAGAGAAACTACAGAGGGTTAAGAGAGTATGATTTTTTTTCTAGAAAGATTTGAGGTATTAAAGGGCAAAAATGAATCAGAAAAAACATCTTGAGATGGTTCTGGGGAGACCTGCTTGAAGCCTTTCAGTACTTGAAATGGGACTTATAAAACAGAGGGACTTTTTCCATAGCCAGATATTGATATGACAAAGGAAAACAGTTGTAATTGGGAAAAAAAGAAAAAGAAACAGAACAAGATAAAAAAAATATTTAAGGCCAGGTTGGATGGAGCTCTGAGCAACTTGGTCTAGTGCAGGTGTCTCTGCTCATGGCAGGGAAGTTGGGATGAGATGGTTTTTAAGGCCCCTTCCTACCCAAACAATTCTATGATTCTATGAATTTGAAAAATACTCTAAAAATATGTTAACATAAAATAAGTGGCTTGTACTGGGGAAAGGTGTTTGTACTTTTTTAAATGAACACTTTTTCATGAGGATTATTTGCTTTCCTTCTAAACCTTCAATTTTTTCTGATTCTTTTCTTTTTCCTTTAAAAAAAAATCAGGAAAAATTAGGACCAGATTTCACCATGGAAAGAAATAATGTAGATTTCAAGAAATGTTTGTCAGATTCATGTATCATGAAAAAAATTAAACTGTATATTATAATTGTCATACACAGCAAATGCTATAACAAATGCAGGTTTGAAAGGTAATACTGTGTTATTTATGTATCTTTGGCTGCTCATTAGTTATTGTTTTGACCCTTCTATCTTCTCTACTTGTTGCTGTCACAAAAATTCTCCCTGCCAATATTTTTTTTCTGTTTTTAATATTAGTGTTTCTACACTGATGAATTTGTGCTGATGATAAATCATTTTAGTAAGACATTTGGCTGAAAAGAAAGGAAAATATTTTACACAGGTGAAAATACACTGAATACACAGCATTCAGCTTGAGAAAAGGTTTGAAAACAATTTTTTAACTGAGGAAGGGATTGTGTAAAAAGCAGTTCCAACAATGTTATGAGGGCTCAGAATTTTAGAGTGGATTAGCACATCTCAGTAGTGTGAGCACAGACCTTGCCAAAGGGTTACTCATGAGTCAGTCCCAAGCCCCAGAAGTGCACTGCAGAGGCAAAGTGTTTGCTGACTCGTTCCCTCCCACATGAAGTTGATGTAGCCACGATGAACTGTGGTGAGAACATGGAGTGGCCAGCCTGCTTTATGCTCAGATGGAATTTTTGGCCACTGACAGCAGCCTGGAGCTCTCTGTACTCTGTTCAGTGGAGAGAGGGCAGCTCTGCTGGGAATTCTTCGTGGATGACAGGCTGACAATGAGCCATCAGTGTGTTCTTGTGTCCAGGAAGTCCAGTGGGATTCTAGGGGGAATTCTAGGGAAGAGTGTGGTCAGCAGGTCAAGTGGGGTGATTCTGTTCCTCAGCCCTGGAGATGCCACACCTGGTGTTCTGTGTCCAGTTCTGGGCTCCTCAATACCAGAAGGACAAGGAGCTACTGGAAAGAGTCCAGCAGAGCCCCCAGAGGTGATGAGGAGTCTGGAGCATCTCTCTTATGAGCAGAGACTGCTGGAGCTGGGCCTGCTCAGCCTGCAGAAGAGAGGGCTGGGAGGGGATCCCATCAATAGATACAAAGATGTCCAAGGTGGTTGCCAAGAGGCTGCTGTCATACTCCTTTCAGTGGTGACCAGCAAATGGAAGAGGAGCAATGGCCCTAAACTAAAACACAAGAAAATCCACCTCAACATGAGGAAGAACTTCTTTATATTAATATGGGTAGCAGAACCCTGGAAGAGTTTCCCAGGGAGGTCCTGAATTCCCCTCTCTGGAGACATTCCAAGCCTACCTGGTCATGTTCCTGTTCCCCTGCTCTGGCTTATAGAGTAGAACTGCATGATCTTCAGTGGTACTTTGCAACTGAGTCATTCTGTGATTCTGGGATTCCAGGGAGTGGAGATGCTTTGGTTCCTTTTTCAGTAAAAGCATTATCTGGGATTCTTCATGCCACATGCATGCAGGTCCAAACATACAGGACATATATGCATACAGGAGCCAAACCATTAAACTTCCTGACTGAGTAGATGTAGGCCAGAATATCCACTGAAGAATCCTTTTAATTTTCAGTAGCTTTCAATCTTTCTCTTCTGGAAGATTCATTATTTCAAAATTCTTATGCAGATTTCTACCAAAGTTGATCTTTCAGTCAAAAACACTGTGAGCTTCTAGCAGCTGAAATTAATTCACATAATATCTATGAAGCTGTAATAAAAATAATTGAAACCTAAATGGATGATAAAAAAAGACATATTAAAAGTTCAAAGCTAGTTTTGGTGTAACCCAAAGATTTACAGCATAGGATTATATACTATGGCAATATGAATTTTTGAAATATATGTATTTGATAGAGTTGTGTTCTGCATTTGGTAGGAGTTAATGAATACATAGAGTTGATTAAATAGCATGTCACAGATGTAGTCTGCTTCTTCGTTTCATGAGAATTCTATTTCAAAGTGCAATAACCTAAAGGTCAGCCACAGAGGATAGCTATGTTAGTAGAAATTGCACCAAATTATTAATTCAAATTTACTACAGCTTTTAGAGTCTGTTTTAATGTGAAACATAGTGCTCAAGAACTAATAATACTAATTGAATTATGGTTCTAAAGTAATTAGAATTTCAGGATAAACAACATTATTTTGTGTATGTATGACTGTGATGCTGGAGCCTGTAAGCTCTACTTCATTAATTAATAAAGAACCATATGTTCTGGGTTTAGTGGTGCTGGAGGCTGAAGTATTTTGTTTATCAAGGGATAAATCTCCCATAATGGTTTAAATCGGAAAGCTTGTGAAGGGTATGCATCACTTTTGCAATTCCTTCATCTACAAGATATTTTAAATTATAATTTCACATCAGCATTTGTGTATAACATCTAATACAAAATGTAAATGGAAAGTAGATTAAACTGTTTTAGCAAACCAAGCAGTTTGGGGTGGTTCTTGAGTTAAATTAAAATGTGGAGGTCAAATCATCAGTCAATTTCAATTGATTTTTCATCTCCATAAGATTCTACACTTTTTGTTTATGACAAAGAGTACTTGGAGAGGAACTGGACAAAATTAATGACTAATAAACTCCCCCTCTTCAAATCATTGTTGTTATCACTTAAATCCGTGTTTGAATCTATGTGTCTGAATTTGGCTGAAAGGTTTGATGGGAATACATTGTCCCTTAGTTGTTTGGATTATTTTAAATATTCAAATAAAACATGCACCCTGATACACACACACAAAAATACATATACACACACACGGATCTACTTATCTTTATTACTACAAAAGTTGAAAAAAGTAATATGCATTTTTCCCAACCCTGTCAGTAGACTGGTGCTATCCTCTTTCCCAAATATGTCAGAACATATAATTCTATCCTTCTCACTGAAGCAACAGTTGAAAAAAAGGAATGTCAATAATCTAGAAAAGGATAACTTCAAAAGAAAGCCAAGAATCCTGCAGCTACCCTGAGTCTTCCACCTAATTGCTCCTTCCTTTGCCTGGCTGTCTCTTCATTACCCTTGGATGTTTTGCCTGACAGCTGTGCTTGGGAGCCTTCTGGCACCTCACCTTCTCAGGAACCTTTTTTCACATGACATTATATTTATATATATATTTAAATTAAACTTTGAATTTCAACGATGTAAAAACTTTCGCACATTTCTAAACTATTAGGGTGGTGGGTTTTTTTAGGTTTTTGGGGTTTTTTTCTGTTTTTTTTTTGTTTGTTTGCTTGTTTTGTTTCGTCTTGTTTTGTTTTGTCTTGTTGGGTTCTTTTGGTTGATTGGTTTGTTTGTATGGGGTTTTTGCCTGTTCATTTTTTGGTGTTTGTTTGTGGGACTTTTTTTGGTTTGGTTTGTTTTTTTCCCTGTGGATTTGCTAGATATTAGAAACATTGGGCCTAAGCAATGGGCTTCCTTTGCAATGATGACCAGACTTGTGTATTTTCACATTAACTGAGTAGGATATGTTAAAAATAGTATGAATCTCCCTTTTATTTGTATGTGTAAACTCTTATCCATACATTTCTTACCACTAGTGAGTCTTTCCTTGAAGCTTTTGAAAGAATGATATATACCTAAAGCATTCACCATAGACAGACCTGAAATTATCTTGAGATCTTTGGCTGCTTCAATTCAAATGTTGGTCTGGTATCCACAGACTTGTGTGTGTTCCCAACTACAAGAGTAATTCCACTCCAGCTGTGTACTAATACATGTGGTTTGTTTTCATCACTTGCAGATAGAAATGGAGATATTCAGAATGGCCTTTGACATGAACTTCAGGATACTGTCAGAAGATGAGCATGATTGTAAAGAGTATTATGCAATAAGAGTTTTTTATCAAAAAGTGTATCAATGAAATATTTGGAAAACTATCTCAATAACCCTCATTAAAATTTGGAATTTAAATAGGCTTCTAATAACAAACATTCCAGCTGTAGAATATGAATAGACTTTCACCTTTCCCTTAATTTAGTGAAATAAAATAAAAAAAGAAAAAAGAAGAAAAGAAAAAAGAGAAAAAGAAAAAAAGTGAACACTGTGATTTTTGCAATTATTCAACAATGTTGAGGCAATATGCTGTTCACTGGAAATTGTTCTGAATGCTAACACAACACCCAGTTGAACCAATGTGAGCTCCAGCTCTGCTGTAAGTTGCTTTGACCTGTCCATATGTATGTTTGTTTGAACAGATGTATGTTTGAACAGATTATGCTTATCGTATTCTATTGTCTGAACTCTCTGTTTGTTCATATGGAATAATTATATTGCTAGTAATGATACTTATGAATTATTTCTTTCTTCACATGAAGAGAAACGTCATGTTCATAAGATGTTGCAGATGTACTTTTTAATTTGGAGTTAATGAAGTAGGTGACACTCGATTTTAAACCCAGCTCGGAGCCTCAAGAAACATCTTCACATAACTGTGTTTCTAAATTTGGATAACGGGTTATCCTTCAGAAGTCCTATTGTAGCCTAGGACACATCTAGGAGAGTAGCCTTCATTACAGTTCTCATAGCAAAGTGGGGGAGAGTTGTGCTCTCCATTTCCAAAATTTGCTTTCTTCCTTTAGTCTCTCTCTTGCAAGAACAAACAAACAAACAAAACAAAACAAAACAAAAAAAACCCAAACCAAAACAAAAAAAACCAATATTAACTTTATCTCTCAAAACCCAGAAGCATCATGAGCCCTATATTTCTAGTAAAACCATTAATCTAGAGCAACAGGACCTGTCACTGATCCTGAGGGCAGTGTCACATCTGGGAGGTTACCACCATGCTGACAGCCAGGATTTCTGACACTTTGTCACCTCTCCAGCCACTTTGCCTGCTTCCACATTCTCAAATGCCTTTCCAATCTGTTAGTACTGCTGACAGAGATAACTGCAACATCATACCAATGAACTCATCCAAAGGGAATATAAAACTAAGCAGACATTATATAAAATATAAAAGTTCTCATTTTAGCTATGTTTTTCATGGTAATACCCAAGTACTTTATCACAGAATTCACAGACTTCAGAAAATAATGTATTTTTCTCATGAAGAGGTATTTTATAGGGCTTGTTTTGTATGTAGAAAATCTAATATCTTGAAATTAAAAGGAATCTTGTGAGAAACTATGGGTTTGCATGCCATTGCCAAAAGTCCTTCTGAATAACAATGATTTGTTGCCATTTATAAATTTAACAGGAGATGTTCTCTTTGTTTAGGACTACTAAAAAGCTGATATGCATTTAAAAAGCACATGGTCTAGGGAGCTAAACCTGAATTCTATAACATATTTAGATTCTCCAAAGACAATGCTGGACAAAGACTTTGTTTCAAGCTAGCATCAAAAAATTTTGGACTTCCACAAGGTGTGGCTTGAATCCTTCATAAGCTGTTGCATAAACCAAATCTTTAAATTGAACAAAGGTATGACTTTGTGTAAACATGTATACATCCTCAGTCATGAGACTCTTGTGGCTCCAAAAGCTGTATTCTCCCACTTCACTGTAACAGCTTTAGCTTAGCACAATATCAGTCTTACCAATCTTCTGACAGAATTTATGTGATTTTCTGTGATAAGCAATATTGAAAAGCATCTGAAACTTTTTTCTTAGCTTTAATACTATCATCTTCCAAAATTATTTTGTTAGAGATTTGCACATTGATAATCAGCATGTATTTTTCTATTTATCTCAGGATTTATATTCTTGTCAGTTAGAAAACCTAAAGGTGCAGGTGCTGAATGGTGCATACTGACTTGGTAGCATCCAGCAGCTAATAACTACCTCCTTAGCAGTGACACTGTGACTAGAAGTGACATAACGAGTGAGACCAATCTTGATTTTCAGTGTGTTTTTCACTCTGAAGAAAGAGTCATGTATTTTTAAGACAGTTTAATAATACCCCAACCCCCACAGACAATTTTTCATACAAATACTTCAGAGGACATATAAAGAATTTTAGGGTTTTTTTATACAGAAAATTCTTTTCCCACTGTTATTTTCTAAATCTAATCATCAAGATGATTAGCACTAGACATGACTTGCAGCACTAGTATAAAACCTTCAAGTTTTCACAAAAGTGTGTTCACAAAATTGTACTTAATTAATATATTCTGGTTAAATTAAAATATACTGAAACTTCATAGAATCATAGAATTTTAAGGCTTGGAAGGAACCTTAAAGATCCTCTTGTACCAACCCCCCTGCCATGGGCAGGAACATCTCCCACTAGATCTGGTTGGTCTAGGCCTTATCCAGCCTGGCCTTGAACTCTTCCAGGAATGGGACATCCACATCCTCCCTTCTTAGTTATCTCCTCTTCTACACCACAATGAGGAAAAAAAACCAAAAAAAACCAAAACACCCAACCGTACTTTCTGGCCCCCGAGTCTGTTATCTCAAAACATGAACCTGAAGCCTTGCCTGCTAATCCTTGATATTGTCACATCCAACACCTACTCAGAACTTTTAATTTCAAGAAGATTGGTGTAATTAAAATATTGTGAGCAGAGGTTGTTCCCACCAGTTATCAAGCTCTTTGCTTGATAACAGTTCTTATCGTTATTATTTGGCACCTACTATACTATCAGATATAAAATCGACATGATTTTTAACACCCAATTAAGCACTGTTTAATTACATGGTATTAGTCATAGTGGTCCCTGCTAAAAATAAAAACGAAGTGAGGGATTTATGATAATAACATTCCAATTAAGCCTCAGCCACTGCTATTCCCTATCACTCACTGGACTTCCTGGGAGACACCTCAATAAAGCAGCCAGTCTAATTAAGTGGAATATGGTAGATATTGTCTTTTATGGTAATGAGAAGATTAAATATTGTCACTCTGAATGCAGGCTCTTTTAATGCACAGTGGTTCACTGAGGGCATGGCAGGACCAGTCAGTCTTTCCATCTCATTGCAATGAGAAGTGGTACAGGTGTTTTCCTACCATCTGGATTCTGACATTATTCCCTAATAATAATCATAACCTCACAAGGCATGAATGATGTGAAATCAAACAGATTTGCCCCAATTTGGACAAAGTATAAATAATAACATGAAAAAGCAACAAAGCTTAAGACTATTCAAAAATTAAAGAATGTGCAGGGAATGATAAGGAGCCATGAAACCATTGATCAAAATTTGCTTTCAAACAACTGGAGAGTCTGCTATGAATGAAAGAAAAACTCTTGAAGAAACACCAGAAATTTTCATTAGGATCTATTGTGAAAGGACAAGGGGGAATGGCTTCAAAATGAGAGAGAAATGCTTAAGCTCAAAAAAGGGAAGGCATTTTTATTTCTAAAAGCTTTATAAAATGTCCTTGGCTCTTCCTTTTAGAATATATTAACAAATTTTTAATAATCTAATATTAACTTTGACTATTAGACAACTTAAAAGCCTAGAACTTATCGGCAAGTTTTATAATTTTACATATATATATAGAAGTATCCCGATGTTAATATTTGCTTTCCACACACTGACTTTAAAACTTCATCTTTAACATGCAGACTAGGGTTTCATTTTTACATTTTGCCAGCTACTTGCCAAAGTACTGAGATGAATTATCTATTTTTCACTATCTACGCTTCTGCAGGTCTACCAACGCAAAACTCTTCTGGAACTTTAGAAAGAAGAGCATTTAAATTATGTCAATTCCAGGATTAAATCCCAGGCTATGATCACTCTCAAAATATAACATGGCAAGTAATTAGAAAGAGTCGATTTTTTCATGAAGGACTCATAATAATCTCTCTATATAATAGCAGGGTGCTTAAAATCATAGGAGTGACACTAAAGTGCAGAAAAAATCCTTGTAGTAGCCACTATATCAAGAGTGGAAAATGCTGTTGATGCAGCATGGATGAGTGGATCTCTCTGGTTAAGATAACTTCTCATAGTAGTAGATGGGGGTTTCTGCTTGACCAGGTATCACTTTGAGACTTCTCTGAGCTTAAGTGAATACATTTAGCTCCAAATAGGACAAGCACATATCACACTGGTTTCTATACATTGAATTCAATTTTGGGTTTTTTTTTCAGATCATCCAAAGAACACAAGTGACAATCTCATTTGCATAAATTCAAGACAGCCTTTAGACAATATAATGTAAACTGTAGTCAAAGAAATACTGTTTGTATCTAGATTTGAACTGGATCCAAAAATGCCATAAATTCAGAATAAGACCACATGAATTCCTGTGTCAGCACCCAATTTTTGAGTATTATTTTATGAAAAAGTGTCAAGGTAGCTACTTTTCCACATTTTCTGAATAGCTGGTCCTACACACTTCTGAGGCACAAAAACTCTGCCCAAAAGCTCATATCAAAGAATTAAACTGCTACAAGTCAAATTTTCTCACATTGAGCTATCTGAAGATTTTATGCTTTACTAAGGAAGAATGATTAACCTGTTTTTCCCAAAAAGCATCTTAAGTTAGTACTTGAAAAACAGAAAATAAAGTGAAGTTTTAATTTTATAGATCTAAAGTGCAAAAATTGCAGAACTACTCATCATGAAAAAGAGCAAGAACAGTATTACTTTCTGACTACATCTGTTGTTACCAAAATAATTTTCCTACTTCAATTACTGATAAACTTTTGAGGTGTTAAAAGTAGTTTACAAGCTATAGTTGATCAATCCATATCAGTATCTCTACCCTACTTGTTATTTAAAGTAGTTTAACAGCCAAACAGGTTAATGTATACAGCTGGAAACTGATTCTAACAAAAATTGCTGCTTCTCAGATATGGAAAGAAGAAAGTGAAATTAATACACTTGTACTTTATGTTTTTTACCCAAAATTCTTTATTCTGAGAAATGAGAAAATCCATACTTGAAGTGAAAACTTCTATTTGCTTTTTGAAACAATCTATCTCTTGGCTCGAGTTGAGCTCTTTATCCATAGGGATAAGTTCATTTTGGAAATGAAGGATGTGATGCAAAAAGATTTTTCTTTTAGTAGCAGTTCAGTATTGATTTTTATAATGAGCTCATGTGAATTTCAATAAAATATATCCAAGAACAATTTTTTCTTCACAGAAAAATAATTTGCGCTAAGCCTGTGTTCCTACTATGATAAGTAATACTTTTGCAGTATTTACAAGAAAAAACAATCAGAGAATATATCTGCTTTATTACCTATCTGTAGAAATTGAGGAGTATCTGTGCCCTTTAAAACTGTACATTTAAGCTGTAAATACATTTTAAAATCAACTAGGAATAAAATGGATGTAAAGTGTGGCTACTGAGGTACCAGTAACATCAACCAAAAAGCCCCAAAACCAAACATGTTGATCACATAGAATTTCTAAAAGGCTAATAGTATATACCCTGTTTGATAAGTCCACATACAAAATTAAAATTTTATTATTTTCACTTATAGTAATGTTGTTCAAACCCTATGATCTGCTGTTATGCAATGGAAATTGAGCTAATATGTAATTCACAATGTTTTTTAAGAGGTTGATCAACTTTTATCACATCTCATTGACAAGTTACTACAGAAAAAAAAAAGTAGGAATTATTATATTAGTATATGCGAAAATAGATTCTCTCCACTTGTTTCAGGGGAGAGAGAAAGTTAGAGTACACATATTTGAATTGGGATGCAATTACTGTTAGATTTATAATTTACTGTTATAATCTACAAATAGAGATTGCAAAAAATAGAATTTCTTTTGCATCATTTTTCTAGTATATATGATCAGAATGGTTTCTTTATTTATATTTATTACCCATGTCTGCTTCTGAACCCCTGTGTTTCAGACAGTTGGCCAGTAGGATTCCAGTAAAAATTTAAGAATAAATATGTTAAGAGCATGAATATAAACTAAAAAGGTTACTAAAATATTCATTGGGCAGTGACTGATTGAAAGAAAAATAAAATAGAAAACACATCCATTTACTAGTTAGCCTGGCTTTAAAAAAATTGATTTGCATAGGAAACATTGTTATTCCAGTTTTATTTTTTCCCCCGAAGAAATGGTGGTTCACTGAGGTGCAATTTGCACTCAAAATATGAAAATGAATATTTTTTGTTTTCTTTGAGAACTGAATTTGCCAGTAAGAAATGGTGAAATTATTTATGAACACAAGTCTATTATAACTCTGTTCTCATTAGGAATTCTTAACAGACAAATAACGTAGGAAAGGTTAATTAATTCATCTTTTATTCTGTACGTCAAAATCCAATTTCTACAGAACGAGGTGTATTTCATCAAAACATTACTTAATAACTTTCAAATGGCACAACTGAATTTCTTCTGTATAATTCATTTTCTTTCTTAGCATGAACACAAAAACTAAAGCTATAAGGTCCTTGCATGGGTACAATTTTGGGCACCACAGTATAAGACAGATATAAAGCTATTAGAGAGTGTCCAAAGGAGGGCCCCACATGGAAGGATTCATGTGCAGGGCCAAGAGATTTGATGATCAATGGGAGTCCCTTCCAACTCAGGATATTCTATGATTCTGTGCTAAAAGAGAGCACTGTAAAATTACACCCAAGTTTTCTTTACCCTCAAGGTGTAACCACCCCTTTCTGGGCATGTGCTCTAAACTTTATAGACTGCATCTTTAAGAGTAAAGTAGAGAATTTTACACCAATCAGTAACAAAGCTACACATGACTCCAGCCACTCAGCCCTCCACCTAAACCCAAAGAAATAGTGCAGAAGTAGCTTGAGAATGGAAAAACTTGGGGAAGGTTCCATTGTAACTACTGGGATCTGTCAAAGGGCTAAATGTCTCTTCTCCCCCATAGGGATACCTGTTGGGTAAAAAAATGTGCTGAATATTTTTATTTGGGATTACAGCTTGTCTGGTGGGGTTTTTTTTGTTTGTTTGTTTTGTTTTTTTTTTTTTTTGTCTT